>MU711738.1:84456-97307 GCA_026770625.1 Nicotiana glauca | reverse complement strand
GGGGGGGGGGGGGGAAGTCTCAAGAGGCGTAGCCCAGCAATCCGGAGCGTCGCTCCTGACATTGAGGCGCGTTTTTGTAGTGAGGCATAAGCCTATGAGACTTTTTTAAATTAAAATAAATTTTGTTGAATAAATCCTTAATATAATACCCAAATTCTCAAAATTCAACTTGGAATTACTCAAAAATTTTAAAAAGGAACTGAAACATTAAATATACAACGTCAAGACCATGTTTTATTGCTAGAAGGCATAATTTATGGTCTTTCCCAATTTTTTATATTGTCCGCTAGTCTGCTCCTATCTTCCAAGAGCAATGAACAGTCAAGTTTTCTTTTTTTGCAAATACAAAGAAAAGTCCATTCTCCTCCATAGCAGCACGTTCAAATTGCAGGTTAGTAATTCTTTTTGTTCTTCCATGTAGAAAACTTTATTTTTTTCAACTCAAGTTACTTTGTGCTTGTGGGGATGGAGAGCGCGCGCGCGACACACACACACACACACACATATATATAAATTATATATCCATGGGGCTTACGCTTCGTGCCCGAGGCTTTACACATTGCTGAGGTATATGTAAAACGCCTTGTCTCACGCCCACACCTTTTAAAATACTAATTCCAAGAACCTTAAGTGTGTTTTTGGAAAGCCACATGAAAAATGAATAGTGTAATTACAAGTTTTTGTTTGTTTGTCTAGCCAAGTATATATTTAGTCACTGCTGAATTATTACTTGTATTAACATATACAAGAGGCAGAAAATGTATGTAGTCAAAGTTGAAGATAAGATTTCATTTTGCTAAATAACGATTTCATTAATTCGAAAAATTAGTTACTATGTAATACTGGATTATTTATTTAGTTAGACTGGTGATTCACAATAAGGCCAAAGGTTGCCGTCAGTGAACTTGTTGACCAGCAATCAGTTTGTCAACCAAGACTCCCCAAAACACAATCTTTTGAAAGATGTCGAATGATTGTCTTTTATGATGCCTTTTCACTTTTTCTTTCTTGTCTTATTATTATCTCAAAGAATCTGTGCTAACATGAATATTAATCACAAACTGTTGCTTTCTTGATTGATGGTGTGAGCTATGAAAATCTCAATCCAACAATATAAGTTTCGGTGGAAATGGGGCTACTAATGTTTGTTATTTAAACTTTTGCTTCCGTCATTATATGTCAATATATTCTTCCATTCGACAAGCTTAATTTTAACCTTATATATAACTAACAATAAAGTATAAAAATATATACTACGATCGGAAACTATGTTACTATCTTGTTGTTTTTATTCTAATTTTATATGGCTTTTAGGAACCGTCTCTTCTTGTCTATATGTAACGACTCGGCCAGTTGTTTTAAGAATTAACACCCTGATCCTCTATTAACTGCATTCCCCGTGTTTATTTCTACTATTGTGAGTTGCCAGAAGGATTTGTTTGGAGTTTTGGAGAGTTTTGGGACACTTAGTTACTAAATGAGAGTTTAAGTTTTACAATTTGGACCGTAGTCGGAGGAGTGTGAAGACAGCCTCGAAATGGAATTTTGTTGGTTCCGTTAGCTCCGTTGGGCGATTTCGGGCTTAGGGGCGTGTTCGAATTGTATTTGGAGGTGCGTAGCTTCTTTAGGCTTGAAATGCCGAAAGTTGAATTTTTGAAGTTTCAGGTTCGATAGTGAGATTTTGATCTAGAGGTCGGAATAGAATTCCGAGAGTTGGAGTAGCTTCGTAGTGTTTAATGTGACGTGTATGCAAAATTTTAGGTCATTCAGACGAGGTTTGATAGACTTTTTGATCAAAACCGGAATTTGAAAGTTTTGGGAATCCTTAGGCTTGGATTGGAGAGTGATTTGTGGTTTTAGCATTTTTTCAGGTGATTCGAGGGTTGGAACAAGTTCGTTCAATGTTTTAGGATTGGTTGGCAGGTTTGGTGGAGGTCCCAGGGGCCTCGGGTGAGTTTTGGGTGCTTAACAGAAGTTGAATTAGACTTAGGATAAAAATGAAGTTGGCCGAACCTGTCATAACCAAACCTGCGTGTGTGGGACCGCATAAGCGGAATATAGCCTAGGTTCTCCATAAGTCGCAGGTGCGAGGAGTTGAACGCATCTGCGAGACCGCAGGTGCGGTAAGGGAGTCGCAGATGCGGAGTTTTTGGTTCAATGAAAAGTCGTAGGTGCGACTTGGTCTTCGAAGAAACGGGATCGCAGGTGCGGTCCCAGAGCCGTAGATGCAGTTTCACTGGTCAAAAAGGGCAGAAATGGGGGTTTAGTCTCAAAACCTTAGAAATTGATTTGGGAGCTCGGGATTGGCGATTTTGGGAGAGATTTTCACTGGTATTTTGGGTAAGTAATTCTTACTCGGTTTTGATTAATTTCCACGAATCTATGCTTAAATTCATCCTTTAAATTCGAATCTGGGGTAAAAATTTGGAGAAAAAGTGAGAAAGTTCTTAGGCCTAATTTTGGAGTTTTGATCAAGATTTTTTTGTCAGATTGGAGTAACTTCTGTATATATGAACTCGTGAGAGTGAGAGGATCCGAATTTGTAAATTTTACCCGATTCCGAGACGTGGGCCCGGGAGACTTTTTGGGCGATCTTCCTAATTTTGCATATTAGCTTCGAATTAATTAGTTGAATTAGCTACTTGAAGTTATATTTACATTATGCAATTACTTTGAATAAATTTTGGCCATTCGGAGTCGGATACTCGTGGCAAGAACGTGGTATTGAATTGATTGAGTTGTTTCGAGGTAAGTGGCTTCCCTAACCTTGTGTGGGAGAACTTCCCTTAGGATTTGGTATTGTTGATATATGAAATGCTTTGTACGTGAGGTGACGAGTGTGTACATGTGCTAAATGTTGAAAATCCCGTTTTCATTAAGTAACTATAACTTCCTGTTTATGCTACATGCAATTTAATCCTACTGTTAGTTTAGGGAAGCATGTCTAATTGACTTAATTGCTTTACTTGCTCAAACTACTTTATTTGAATTCTGTGTAGCATGTTAGGTTATAAATACCTGTATACCTTGGTATGGAATTTGGACTGAATTGAATATTCTTCGTGTTGCTGCTGTGCATTTACTTTGGGAACACGGGATGGTATTCCGGGAGATTCCCCTACATGTTTACTTTGGGATTGCAGATATGTATTACGGTAGATCTCCCTGCACTTTTATATTGGAATTACGGGATTGCACCCAGTAGATTCTCCCAGTACTGGGTATTTACATTTGGGACTACGGATCGGGATTCCGGTAGGACCCCGCGCACTATGAGTTGGACTATGGGATGACACCCGACAGATCTGCTGGATATTTATATTTAGGACTACAGGAGGGTATCCTGGGAGATCCCCGGTTGTTATCTATGTATTGAGCTATATTTTCCTTGTGTGATTATTTTGTCTCTATTGCAGTTGTTGTTACTCCTATTACACTGTATTACTTTAGTATTGTTTCTTTCCTTATATATTATAGTACATGACCAGTAGGTCCCTAACCTTCCTCGTCGCTACTCGACCGAGGTTAGGCTTGGTATTTACTGGGTACCGCTGTGGTGTACTCATGCCCTTTCTTGCACGTGTTTATCGTGTGCAGATCCAGGTACTTCGACTCAGCCCTACTACCCTTGAGGCGACGCGATTCTCCAGAGATTCTGAGGTATATCTGCCGCGTCCGCAGACCGAGGATTCCCCTTTTCCATTCTCTCGTATAGTGATAGCCCTTCTATCTTTTCTTTTGATTTAGACATTCCGGAGTTAGAGCATTTTGTCATATTCGTAGCTTGTGATTCATGGGATTCCGGATTTTGGGAGTTATTCAGTTTTGAGATCTTGTGTTGTTCATGCCGAGCGGCATCTTAAACACTTTAATATTTGTTATCTTCTGTTTTTATTAGTTTATCCGCAGTTCTTCTAGATTTTATCTGTTGTTTCCTTTTTCCGCAAATTATTAGGCTTACCTAGTCGTAGGGACTAGGTGCCATCATGATAGTTCACGTCGGTCAAACTAGGGTCGTGATAAGATGGTATCAGAGCTCTAGGTTCATAGGAGTCATGAATCAGAAGACGGTTTATTAGAGTCATGCGGATCGGTAGGGAGACGTCTATACTTATCTACGAGAGGCTATGTAACTATTAGGAAAATTCCTCTTCATTTGATTTCCTTGTCGTGAGAGATTTTGATGTCACAATTCTAAACTTCTATCTTCTATTCTCTCACAGATGGTAAGGACACGTGCTACCAGAGATGATCAGGCACCCGCATCCCCTACTGGAGCCGTTAGAGGTTGGGGTCGAGGTAGAGGCCGAGGACTAGCATGCAGTGCAACAAGAGCACCCGTGTGAGCTGCCACCGAGGAGCCACCAGTAGCTCCCGCCGAAGACCAAACACCTGATACGCCTACTGCTACTACTACTCCAGCACTTTAGGAGACTCTTGCATAGTTTATGAGCATATACATTACTCTGGCTTAGGCAGGGTTGTTTCCCCTTGCTACAGCCACATCCCAGGCCAGGGGAGGAGCACAAACTCTCGCTGCCCGCATTCCTTCAGCGATTGCATATTGATCAGGTCCTAGAGATTATTCTTGTACAACCTGTAGCCCCAGATCAGCCTGAGGATAGGGCAGTGGATTTCAAGTTGAGCAGCAGAGGCATGAGAGGTTCAAGAAGTACAAGCCTCCTGTATTCTGTGGTCTAGCATCAGATGATGCTCTGGATTTCTAGATGATTGCTACTGTATCCTCCGTACATTGGGTATATCAGGATCGAGCGGGGTTTTCTTCACTATTTTCCAGCTTCGAGGAGCCGCCTATGAGTGGTTGCGTACTTGTGAGTTATATAGTTCAGATGAGGCAGCTTCCCTGAATTGGACTTAGTTTTCAGATATGTTCCTGAGAGAGTATGTTCCTCAGAGCCTCAGGGACGTATGGCGCGCAGAGTTTGAGCATTTGCACCAGGGTAGTATGACTGTCTCGGAGTATGATGTCTGTTACACTAGCTTGGCTAGACATGCACCAACTTTGGTTTTTACTGTCCGTGAGAGGGTTCGCCGGTTTATTGAGGGGCTCATTCCTAGCATCAGGACTATCATGGCTCGTGAGTTTGAGATAGATATTTATTATCAGCAAGTGGTGAGCATTGCTAGGAGAGTGGAGGGTATGCATGCTCGAGATAGAGATAAGAGGAAGGACAAGTGGTCTCGAGAGTCGGCCCATTATTCTGGTGCCCGTGCTCCAGCTACAGTTCGTCATGGTAGGGGTTATATGAGTCGCCCCGTTCATTCAGCTCTTCCAGCAGCCAGTGGTATCCCAGCTCCTCCTAGGCCTTATGAGCCTTATTATGTACCTCCAGCATTTAGTGTGCCTCCTATGCGGGGTGCTTTCAGTGGCCAGTCCAGCAGACCTGGCCCGAGCCAGTCACAGTCGCCACATCCTTCCAGAGCTTGTTTTAAGTATGGTGACACGTGCCATATGGTCAGGGATTTCCCCAGACTTAGGAGGGGTGCACCTCCATAGACTTCTCAGCCACAACGTGCCCCGTAGAGTTCACATGCTATGATTATAGCACTAGTTGCTACCCCACCTGCTCAGCTAGCTAGAGGTGGAGGTCGGGGAGGTAGAGGTCGCCCTAAAGGGGGAGGCCAGGCCAGATATTATGCCCTTCCCGCCCGTATCGAGGTTGTCGCTCTAATTCTGTCATCACAGGTATTGTCGTGGTTTATCATAGAGTGCATCAGTTTTATTTGATCCAGGCTCCACCTATTCTTATGTGTCTTCTTATTTTGCCTCGCATTTGGGTGTATCTCGGGATTCTTTGAGTTCCCTTATTTATGTTTCTACTCATATGGGAGATTCTCTTATTGTGGACCGCATTTATCGGTCGTGTTTGGTTGCTTTTAGTGGTTTTGAAACCAGAGCCAATTTATTGTTGCTCAACATGGTAGATTTTGATGTTATCTTGGGCATGGATTGGTTGTCGCCCCATTATGCTATTCTTGATTGTCATGCCAAAACTGTGATGCTGGATCTGCCAAGTGTACCACGAGTTGAGTGGAGGGATGTTTTAGATCACACTCCCAGTAGAGTTATTTCTTTCCTTAAGGCTCAGTGAATGGTTGAGAAGGGGTGTGACATGTATCTAGCTTATGTGAGAGATGTCAGTATCGATACCCCTATAGTTGATTCAATCCCAGCAGTACGGGATTTCTCTAATGTGTTTCCACCTAATCTTCCAGGCATGCCGCCTGATAGAGATATTGATTTTGGCATTGATCTATTGCCGGGCACTCAACCCATTTCTATTCCTCCGTATCGTATGGCTCCTCCTGAGTTGAAGGAGTTGAGGGATTAGTTGTAGGAATTGCTTGATAAGGATTTTATTTGGCCCAGTGTATAGCCTTGGGGTGTTCCTATTTTATTTATGAAGAAAAAGGATGATTCTATGCGTATGTGCATTGATTATCGCCAGTTTAACAAAGTTACAGTGAAGAACCATTATCCTTTGCCCCGTATTGATGATTTTTTTGACCAGCTACAGGGTGCACGAGTGTTTTCTAAGATTGACTTTCGTTCAGGCTACCATCGATTAAAGATTCGGGAACCAGATATCCCGAAGACTGCTTTCAGGACTCGGTATGGTCATTACAAGTTCCTTGTTATGTCATTTGGGCTGACCAATGCCCTAGCAGCCTTCATGCATTTGATGCACAGTGTGTTCCGGTCACATCTTGACTCGTTCGTCATTGTCTTTATTGATGATATTTTAGTATACTCCTAGAGTCGGGAAGATCATAAGCACCACATGAGGACAATGCTTCAGACTTTGAGAGAAAAAATGTTATATGCAAAGTTCTCGAAATATGAGTTTTGGTTGGATTCCGTGGCATTCTTGGGTCATGCGGTGTCGAGTGAGGGGATAAAGGTGGATCCGAAGAAAGTAGAAGCAGTTCAGAGTTGGCCCAGAACATCCTCAGCTACAGAGATCTGCAGTTTTCTTGGCTTAGCAGGTTATTACCGTCGATTTGTTGGGGGGTTTTCATCTATTGCAGCTCCTATGACCAGGCTGACCCAGAAGGGTGCTCCATTCCAGTGGACGGAAGAGTGTGAGGCGAGCTTTCAAAATCTCAAGACAGCTCTGACTATAGCCCCAGTTTTGATATTGCCTACAGGTTCGGGGTCTTATACTGTCTATTGTGATACCTCGAGGATTGTCCTTGGAGCGGTATTAATGCAGGATGGTAGGGTGATTGCCTACGCGTCTAGAGGGGTTGAAGATACATGAGAAAATTATCCTATCCATGATCTCGAGTTAGCTCCTATTGTTCATGCCTTGAAGATCTGGCTCTATTATTTGTACGGTGTGACTTGTGAGGTTTATACTGATCACCGGAGTTTGCAGCATATGTTCAAGCAAAAGGATCTTAATTTGCACCAGAGGAGGTGATTAGAGATGCTGAAGGACTATTATATCACTATTTTGTATCACCCGGGCAAGGCCAATGTGGTGGCCGATACTTTGAGTCACTGGGCGGAGAGTTTGGGCAGTTTGGTTTATTTACTAGCAAGCGGAGAGGCCCATGGCTAAGGATGTTCAGGCCTTAGACAATCATTTTGTGCGATTGGATCTTTCGGAGCCTTGTGATATCCTTGCTTGTGTGGTTTCTCGGTCTTCTTTGTTTGATCGTATCCGGGAGTGTCAGTTTGATTACCCTCATTTATTTGTCCTCAAGGATAAGGTTCTATATGGCGATGCCGGAGATGTGACTATTGGTGATGATGGGGTACTTAGGATGCAGGGTCGGGTTTGTGTACCCAATATTGATGGGCTTCGAGAGTTGATTCTAGAGGAGGCCCATAGTTCGCGACATTCCATCCATCCGAGTGCCGCGAAGATGTATCGGGATTTGAGGAAGCACTATTGGTGGAGGGGGATGAAGAAAGATATAGTTGGGTTTGTAGCTTGGTGCCTCAATTGTCAACAGGTAAAGTATAAGCACCAGAGATCGGGTGGGAATCTTCAACAGATAGAGATTCTAGAGTGGAAGTGGGAGAGGATCACCATGGACTTCGTAGTTGGACTCCCACAGACTTTAAGGAAGTTCGATGTCATTTGGGTGATTGTGGATCGGCTGACCAAGTCTGCACATTTCATTCCTGTGTGTGCTACTTATTCTTCGGAGCGTTTGGCATAGATTTATATCTGGGAGATTGTCCGTCTGCATGGTATTCCAGTTTCTATCATTTCAGACAGAGGTACTCAGTTCACATCACGGTTCTGGAGGGATGTGCAACATGAGTTGGGTACTCGGGTGGAGTTGAGTACATCATTTCACCCCCAGACGGACGGACAGTCCGAGCGTACTATTTAGATTCTTGAGGATATGCTTCGTGCGTGTGTGATGGAGTTTGGAGGTTCTTGGGATCAGTTCTTGCCAGTGGCGGAGTTTGCCTACAACAACAACTATCAATCCAGCACTCAGATGGCACCGTATGAAGCCTTGTATGGTAGACGGTGTAGATCCCCGGTGGGTTGGTTAAAGCTGGGTGAGGTTAGATTATTCGGCACAGACTTGGTACAGGATGCTTTGGAGAAGGTTAAGGTGATTCAGGATATACTTGGCACAGCCCAGTCCAGACAGAAGAGTTATGCAGACCAGAAGGTTTGTGATGTTTCCTATATGGCTGGAGAGCGGGTCTTGCTTCGGGTTTTGCGTATGAAGGGCGTTATGAGATTTGGGAAGAAAGGGAAATTGAGTCTGAGGTTTATTGGTCCTTTTGAGATATTGAGACGAATTGGGGAGGTTGCTTATGAGTTTGATTTACCTCCAAGCTTGGCAGGAGTTCATTCAGTGTTTCATGTTTCGATGCTCCGGAGGTATCACGGTGATCCGTCGCACGTGTTGGATTTCAGTTCAGTCTAGTTGGAAAAAGATCTATCTTATGTTGAGGACCCGGTGGGAATATTGGACAGGCAGGTTCGAAAGTTGATGTCAAAGAACATTGCATCAGTGAAGGTTCAGTGGCGGGGTCAGCCAGTTGAGGAGGCGACTTGGGAGACCGAGCAGGATATACGCAGCCGTTACCCTTATCTTTTCACTACTTCAGGTATGTCTCTCACTCGAGGCCCCCGGGACCTCAACCAAACCTGCCAACCAATCCTAAAACATCAAACAAACTTATTCCAGCCCTCAAATCACCGCAAACAACGCTAAAACCACAAATCACTCTCCAATCCAAGCCTAAGGATTCCCAAAACTTTCAAATTCCGCTTTCGATCAAAAAGTCTATCAAACCTCGTCCGAATGACCTAAAATTTTGCAAACACGTCAAATTCAACAGTACGGAGCTACTCCATCTCTCGAAATTCCATTCCGACCCCTAGATCAAAATCTCAATATCGAACCAGAAATTTCAAAAATTCAACTTTCGGCATTTCAAGCCTAAATAAGCTACGGACCTCCAAAACACTATCAGAACATGCCCCTTAGCCCGAAATCACCCAACGGAGCTAACAGAACCAACAGAATTCCATTCCAAGGCTGTCTTCACACTGCTCCGACTACAGTCCAAATTCTAAAACTTAAACTCTCATTTAGAAACTAAGTGTCCCAAAACTCCAAACAAATCCTCCAAGCAACTCATAATAGTAGAAACAAACACGGGAAATACAGTTAATAGAGGATCGGGGCGTTAATTCTTCAAACGATCGGCCGGGTCGTTACATCCTCCCCATCTTAAAACATCAGACTTAGGATAAAAATGAAGTTGGTTGCACCTGTCATAACTGCACCTGCGTATGTTGGACCATATGTGCGGCCGCAGGTGCGAGGGGTTGAACGCGCCTGCGAGACCGCAGGTGCAGTAAGGGAGTCATAGATGCGGAATTTTGGGTTTAATGAAAAGTCGCAAGTGCGACTTGGGCTTCGCAGAAGCGGGACCACAGGTGCGGCCCTAGAGCCGTAGATGTGGTTTCACTGGTTAGAAAAGGGCAGAAACGATGGTTTAGTCTCAAAATCATAGAAAATGATTTGGGAGCTCAGGATTGGCGATTTTGGGAGAGATTTTCACCTGGGTGTTTTGGGTAAGTAATTCTTACTCGGTTTTGATTAATTTTTACGAATCTATGCTTAAATTCATCCTTTAAATTCGAATTTGGGGAAAAAATTTAGAGAAAAAGTGCGAAAGTTCTTAGGCCTAATTTTGGAGTTTTGACCAAGATTTTGATATCGGATTGGAGTAACTTCTGTATCTATGAACTCGTGAGAGTGTTAGGATTCCGAATTTGTAACTTTTACCCGATTTCGAGATGTAGGCCCGGGAGACGTTTTGGGTTATCTTCCTAATTTCGCATATTAGCTTCAAATTAACTAGTTGAATTAGCTACTTGAAGTTATATTTACATTATGCAATTACTTTGAATAGATTTGGGCCATTCAGAGTCGGATACTCGTGAGAAGAACGTGGTATTGAGTTGATTGAGCTGGTTCGAGGTAAGTGGCTTGCCTAACCTTGTGTGGGGGACTCCCTTTAGGATTTGGTATTGTTGATATATTAAATGCCTTGTACGTGAGGTGACAAGTGCATACATGTGCTAAATGTTGAAAAACCTGCTTTCATTAAGTAACTATAACTTCCTGTTTATGCTACCTGCAATTTAATCCTACTGTTAACTTAGAGAAACATATCTAATTGACTTAATTCCTTTACTTGCCCAAACTGATTTATTTGAATTTTGTGCAACATGCTAGGTTATAAATACATGTTTACTTTGGTATGGAATTTGGACTGAATCTAATATTCTTCGTGTTGGTGTTGTGTGTTTACTTTGGGACCACGGGACGGTATCTCGAAAAATCCCCCTGCATGTTTACTTTTGGACTACAGATATGTATTCCGGTAGATCCCCTGCACTTTTATATTGGAACTACGGGATTGCACCAGTAGATTCTCCGAGTACTGGGTATTTACATTTGGGACTACGGATCGGAATTCCGGTAGATTCTCCCGCACTATGAGTTGGACTACAGGATGACACCTAGGAGATCCACTGGATATTTATATTTGGGATTACAGGACGTATCCTGGGAGATCCCCGGTTGTTATCTCTGTGTTGAGCTGTATTTTCCTTCTGTGATTATTTTGTCTCTGTTGCAGTTGTTGTTACTCTTATTAAACTGTATTACTTTAGTATTGTTTCTTTCCTTATATATTATTGTACATGACTGGTAGGACCCTGACATTCCTCGTCACTACTCGAACGAGGTTAGGCTTGTCACTTACTGGGTACCGTTGTGGTATACTCATGCCCTTTCCTGCATATTTTTTTCGTGTGCAGATCCAGGTACTTCGACTCAGCCCTACTACCCTTGAGGCGAGGTGATTCTCTAGAGACTTCGAAGTATATATGCCGCGTCCGCAGACCGAGGAGTACCTTTTTTCATTCTCTCATGTAGTGATAGCCCTTCTATCTTTTCTTTTGATTTAGACATTTCGGAGTTAGAGCATTTTTCCATATTCGTAGCTTGTGATTCATGGGATTCCGAATTTTGGGAGTTGTTCGATTTTGAGATCTTGTGTTGTGTTTGCCGAGCGGCATCTTAAACACTTTTATATTTGTTATCTTTGGTTTTTCTTAGTTTATCTGCAGTTCTTCTAGTTTTTATCTTTCGTTTCCTTTTTCCGCAAATTTTTAGGCTTACCTAGTCGTAGGGTCTAGGTGCTGTCACGATAGTTCACGGAAGGCGAACTGGAGTCGTGATACTATATTTTTATTATTGTTGTGCTTATCCTTTCTTGAGCCGAGGGTCTATTGGAAACAACCTCTCTATCCTCACAAGGTAGGGGTAAGGTCTGAGTACACACTACACTTTCAAGACCCCGCGGTGTGGGTTAATACTGGGTATGTTGTTGTTGTATACTGGAGAACCAAATATACAAAAAAATTAACAATAGTGAGGTATAGAGTTTTCTATATTTGTTTATCTGTAAACTTCATTTCTATTACAGCAAATGCAAAAAGGTAAATTAATCACTTTTTACCAAAAAGTTTTTAGTACTTAAATGGTGGTATATAAAGAAAAATGCACGAATTAACGTGAAGGTCACATGGTCCCTGCAGAAGTTTTAACATTACTATTATTGAAATGGTTTTCAAATTATCATTTGCTTCCAATTCATTGCTGACCTTTATTAGACCATAAACAATGACATTTCATTTTCAAAACGTCCTCAATCTAATTTAGCGGCGAAATTAAGGATACTTTTCGGTACCACTACCAATAAATGGGGAATGACTAGTTGCATATCACATCATTTACTAAAGGAAAGCACATGAGAGAGTAGAAAAAACAAGAACCTTAAGGAATTATATGTCCCCAATTGAAGCTATGCTGATTTTACTGCGTAGGTTAATAACGTTTGGTACTGAATTGTAAAAGAGTTAAAGAGTGAAGATATATTGAAATATTAATTAGTATCATTCGATAGATGGTATTCATTGAAGTAATAATATGGACAAAAACTATATATACTGTTAAGTCCCATATTAAAAGAAATAACCGTTTCAGGTTTCTTTAATAAATTATCATCACTTACGTGCAGACTTATGATATATATTAACTACAACTTTTCTAAATTACATCTACCACTTGTGTTTACATCAAATAAAACTCCCTCATACAATGGGCTTAATCTAAATTAGGTCATTATTTAACAAAAAGGGGACAAGAACGTGGTTGTTGCTTTCCATCATTTGATAAGATACTCTTCCACATGTAATAATTTTCTCATTCCATACATGATTTTGGAGGTTTGATTCCGTTTTCCCTCCTCAACACCCCCCCCTCTCCCT
>MU711738.1:55365-83430 GCA_026770625.1 Nicotiana glauca | reverse complement strand
CTCTCCCTCCCCCCACCCCCACACACCCTCGCAAATTAAAACAATAATAAAAAGAAAAGATACCTCCCAAAGCAAAGGGGAGGGTCCCCAGGATTTGATGTTGAAGAGAGGGTTCCTCTTATCAAGCTTAGGTGTATATTCAAATTACGACAAAATGTGGTGTGTTTAATTTGTCTATGTGGTTGGACTACTGTTATTGGACTTTCATGTACTCTTCTTCTATGGGGAATCGACAGTTTAAAAGCTTAATCTGATTCTTAAAAGAGGTTTAGTTTCTTATCATTGGTTGCATTTTGTTAAAATTTTGTTGCTTTCCGTTACTGCATTTTAATTTTTTTAGCATAATAAGTTAGCTTAATTTTAGGATAATTTTTTTTTTAAATTTGAAATTTCAATTGGATTTTTTAGGTTTGTTGAGATATTTTAATTTTTTTGAATTCTTGTTATGCATATTTTTTTGTAGATTATGTTTCTAATTGGCTATTTAAAGCCTTATTATGCTTAATAAAATTATTGAAAGACATTTTCAATTAATACTTTTAATCTTTTGGCTGACCATTTTTTTAAAACCAACACATTTTACCAGATTCTAAAGTAGAGAGTTAAGGTTGACTAATAGACATCGAAAATAATAAAAATTACTACTATTGGTTCCTCTTTGGAAAGAGTGAGCCTGTTGGAAAAAGGTTTGATGGGATTTCAACATGTAATGTCATATGTGCACGCACAAAAATCTAAAGTCTCTCTCTAATGTTTTTCTCTTTTTTTTTTTTCTTTCTCTATCACTTTGGAATGATTGACTCACATGAATAAACAGTACATTGATGCAAGAAGTCGGTGATTTACGAGCATTGAACCAAGTGTCTGAATTCGAGTTCATTAGTAAGAATATCACTTAACTAACGATAATTCTCTACGAATCACTTTCCTTTGATTTGCATCACAAAGGTCACCCTAGTTTATTGGTCACAAACTATATTGAGGTCAATTTTCGGTGGTTTGGGCCGATGTGATAACCTTTTGGGTTTTTATAAGTCAATATGGGCTTGGCCGATTGGCTGGGCCCAACCTAATTCGTGATTTAGTAGAGAGGGACTATGATTTTTGAAGGGGAAAAATTCAAAAATAGCCAGATTTATCACTGGTCGTTGAAAAATAGTCAAGTTTTAAAAGTCATCGAAATTTAGTCACTTTAAATCTGAGCGAAAATACTGTTCAAAATCCAGAAAAATACGCCCGCAAATTTTACGGGAGTTCCAGCATAAGTATGTTTGAACTCCCGTAAATTTTACGGGAGTTCCAGGATAACTATGCTGGAACTCCTGCAAATTTTACGGGAGTTCAAGCATAATTATGCTGGAACTTTCGTAAATTTTACGGGAGCTCCAGCAAGTATAATTGTCCAGTATAATATACTGGAGTTTGGAGCACTGGTGCTCCAGTCTCCCGCAAATTTTACAGGAGTTAGCAAAGTATACCGGTCCAGCATAATATGCTGGAGTTCGTACACAAATGCACCAGACTCCCGTATATTATACTGGACCGGTCCCTGTTGCAGCAAAATAGTGATTATTTTTTATTGACTTGGTAAACGCTGACTATTTTTCATTGACCAGTGTAAAAACTGGCTATACCATGATATTTTAACTTTTTGAAGCTTATTTAAGGGGCATTTGCATTTATAACCGCTTTTTGTGTCACGTTTTAACTTGTGCTTGCTTTACAAAATAAAAATTACAAGCGTATCCGCTTTTTCGCATAACTTCAACATGCAGCGCTCAAGTAGCAAAGGTGTCACGACCCATTTTCTGAACAAGTCAAGACCGGTGCTCGATCACTAAACATGACCGAGCGAACCATCTTTACTTATCAAATCTATTATAACTCCAAACTTTATATGCAACAAGGCAATACTCTAACCAAATAGTTTTGATTAATTTATACAAATAAATCAGCTCCAAAACTTTATTCATAGTAACAAATAAAATATTGCTAAGTTATTATAAAAAACATCTGAATCTTAACTGAACAACTATATCTACGAAGCCTCTACTGATAAACTGACGCACTGCTCAGGACATGAGATTTTCTGGCTAGTTCTCTATGTAATTAAGAAATAACTAAATAAATATGACTCTAAAGTGGAGAGATGGAACTTTCTCTCTTTAGAAACTAAACTCCCTCTCAGGTAACTGAAAATGGCGAGGAAGTCCAAATCTGGAGGAGGAAGGAGCACAGCTCAGCTAGAAGACACAAGGCGAGATCCATGAAGAGTACCACAGTCATCAAAAGCGAAGAAATTCAAAAATTTGAATACAATCCAAGGAATTGCACCGCTAGAACTAGAATAATCAATGGAGACACCATCAACAATGGCAGAGAGCAAATCGAGTAACAAATCTTGGGCTGAACAAGTAGAGGATGAGGTAATTGAACTAAATTTGACTACAAAACATAGCCATGCAAAATATGACATGAATTGGAGCAAAGCAGTAGGAAATGGACAATCGAGTGAAGGATATGACGTAACTGAGAAAATAGGGAAATAAAAAACAGGAAATGTGAAAATTACCATAGATGACATTAAGGATGAAATAATCTACTGGAAATCATCAGTTATTTGTTATGTGCTTAGCTCAAATCCATCTCAAATTGTGATGGAAGGATATTTCAAAAGGATATGGGGAAATCTAGGAATTGATAAAATAGCACTAGTGAATCGAGGAGTATTCATTGTGAGATTTCATTCGCTAGAAAGCAAGGAAAAAACTGCTAAAGAAGGAATAAGAATGTTTGATAAGAAACCGATGGTAGTAAAACCATGGAGACCGGATGCAAAATTTAACAAACAGATGGTTGAGAAAATACCTGTGTGGATTAGATTGATGAACTTAGACATAAAGTACTGGGGACAAAATGCACTAACGAAAATAACAGGGATAATAGGGACTCCTCTGAAAGCTGATAGAGCTACAACACAGAAAAAAGGCTCCAATTTGCTAGAATCCTAGTTGAAGTGGAAGCAGACTAGGAATTCCTAGAGGTAATTATGTTTGAGAATGAATGGGGGACAATCATGGAGCAAAAAGTAAAGTATGAATGGAAGCCAACATATTGTAATGCGTATGGGAATTATGGGCATGATATCAAAGAATGCATGAAACAAATAAGATAAGAAGCTGAAAAGGAAAAGAATAGGAATGGAATGGAAAACACAAAACGAAATAATAATAGGGAAACAATGAAGGAACAACAACAAGAGGAAGGTGAAATCATCAAGCAAAGCATTGAGAAATAGAAGGAGAAACAAAAGCAGGATGAAGAAGGGAGCAGAACTGCAGGGGGATTGGATAAATGGCAAGTGGTAGAAGGGAAAAAAGCATGGAGAAACAAAAATAATGACCAGCAAAACAAAACTAAGGACACTGACATAAGAAGCAGAAGCAATGGAAGAAATGAAGAAGAAGATAAAGAGAAGGAAAGAGGAACTCAAAACAAAGAGCAAGGAAGGACAACATGGCTGATTGAGGGGCCTCAACCCTAATCCCCTAATGGATAGAATGGGATTCTGGAATTATAAGGGCCTAAATAGACCAGCTAAACAGAAGGAAATGAATATTTTCCTTCAAAGACAACAAGGTGGGATGTTTGGGCTCCTAGAAACTAAGATTAAGAGAGCTAAAGCAAACAAATATGCTCTTAATCTGTGTACAGGATGGTCTTATATTACTAATCATGCAAAGCATAATGCAGAGAGGATATGGCTGTTATGGAGACCCAAGTCTTCACTATACAAGTAGAGAAAGTGACAGAACAACTAATACACAATACAATGACACATAGAAGCACAGGGAAAAGAATAAGTATCACAATAATATATGGATTTCATGACCTAGCTCTAAGGGCTGAATTATGGAAAGATATGAGGAGTATAGAAGATCAAATGAATGGGGCATGGGCAATAATGGGGGACTTGAACTCAATCCTCAACAAAGAGGAAAGAGTGGGTAGCAGAGTAACATATGCAGAAATCAAAGACTTCAAAGAATGTGTGGAATATTGTGGGCTACAGGAAATGAAATCATCAGTATGCTACTATACTTGGAGTAATAAGCAGGAAGGACATGAGAGAGTAATGAGTAGGATTGATAGAGTGTTCATAAATACAGAATGGGTGAACAAATTGCCAATAGCTGAAGTGCAGTATCTACTAATATGAGAGTATGATCATAATCTAGCTATAATACAATGGGAAGGGAATGATAGACCAATACAAAATCATTCAAATACTACAACATGTAGAGCATGGATACTTCATTTATGAGCAAGGTAGAAGGAAGCTGGAATCAACATATCCAATGATAAAAAATGTATAAGATAGTGGGAAAGCTACATAGACTCAAGAATGTATTAAGGAAGCTAAATAAGGACAGGTTTAGTGATGTTGAGAAAAAGAAAGAAATCTGGTTGTAGAAGTTACTAGCATGCCAGGAGAAAATGCAGAAAGATCCCAGGAATAAAGGACTAACCATAGAAGAAAAAGAATTGACAAATGAATATGTATACTGGTAAGAAGTAAAGACAAAATACCTACAACAAAAAAGTAAGGTACAATGGATCAAGCAAGGGGATATGAACACAAGATATTTCCATTCTATAATCAAGGCAAAAAATATAGCAACAAGAATTTTCACCATACAAGATAGTCAGGGGAAAACAGTGCAAACAACAAAGGAAGTGGCAGTAGCATTTGTGGAATTCTATGAGAAGCTACTCGGTATAGACAAAAAGTACATGAAGCATGTAGTAAGCAGAATAATTCAAGCAGGACCAATGGTATCAGAAGAGCAAAGAGCAAAAATGATAAAGCCATTTACAACACAGGAATTCAAAGAGGCATTATGGGGAATAGATGGAACAAAAGCTCCAGGACCTAATAGCTATGGTAGCCAATTCTTCAGGGAAAGTTGGAATATAGTAGGAAAAGATATAGCAGAAGTAGTGCTAGAGTTTTTTCAAACAGGGAAAATGCTGAAAGCAATGAATACTACTGCAATCACACTGATACAAAAGTCAACACATGCAGCAACAATAGGTGACTACATGCCTATTTCATGCTGTGATGTGGTCTATAAGATCATATAAAAAATGTTATACAACAGGCTGCAGTTAGTGTTACCAGAGATAATATCACAAAATCAAAGTGCATTTGTGGCAGGGAGGACAATTGTACAAAATATTTTGATATGCCAGGATCTAGTTAGACTGTATAATAGGAAGAACACAACAAGAAGCTGCTTGATCAAGGTGGACCTGAAGAAAGCCTATGATTCAATTGAATGGGAATTTGTAAAGGAGATGTTACATGCTCTCAACTTCCCAACTAAATTCATTGGGTGGATAATGGAATGCATAACAACAACAAGCTACTGTATAAACCTGAATGGAGATACCTATGGGAATATAAAGGGCAGAAGAGGAATAAGGTAGGGGGATCCAATATCCCCCCTGCTATTTGTTATCTATATGGAATATTTCACAAGAGTAATGGGGCATGTTGCAAAGCAGAAGGAATTCAAGTATCACACGAAGTGCAAAGGAATACAACTAACACATATATGTTTTGTAGATGATATTATAATGTTCTGTAAAGGGGAATATAACTCTTCAATGTTGATGATTAAAGGACTAATAATGTTCTCCAACACTTCAGGGATGACAGTAAATGCTGAGAAATCAAACATCTTCTGTGCAAATATGAACAAGAAAAAATGGAAGACCTATGTGAGATCACAGGCTACAAGATAGGAAAGCTTCCATTAAATTACTTAGGAGTCCATATTTATCCTAAGAAGTTGAATGCAGTGGATTGTGAAAGACTGATAGACAAGATACTTGTAAGAGTCAAGGGATGGGGGTCCAGAAATCTATTATATGCTGGAAGAGTGCAATTAGTTAGCACTGAGCTACTGCATCTTCATATTTACTGGGCATCCATGTTCATATTGCCAAAGAAAGTAATGAAGACCATAGTGGCTATATGCAGGAACTATCTATGGGATGGGAGAGTGATCACCAACAAGCCTCCATTGGTATCCTAGGACACAATATGTAGACCAAAGGAAGAAGGGGGACTGGGGATACAAGAATGCATAACCTGGAATGAAGCAGCAATTGCCAAATATGTTTGGAATATAGAGCAGAAATGTGATACACTATGGATCAGAGGGATGAATCATGTATACATAAAAGGGGAAGAATGGTGGCAATATAAACCACCTCAGGAATGTACATGGTATTGGAAGAAAATATGTGACATCAAAGAAAATCTTAAAGAGGAATTTGAACAAAGAGGATGGAAAACAAAGAACAACAAGTATACAATCAAAGATGGCTATAACTGGAGAAGAGGAACAACAGTCAGGTGGCCATATGCAAGATGGATTTAGAACAAGCTAAATGTTCCAAAACACTATTTCATTGGATGGCTGATCACGAAGAAGAAAATACTAACCAGAGATAAACTGAACATGATGGGGGTAAGCCAAGAGAAGACATGTCTCCTATGTGAAAATGCAGATGAAACAATCCAACACTTGTACTTTGAGTGTGAGTACTCAAGCAGATTACTGGAATACCCGTGCAAGTGGCTGAAGATCAGAATAAGCAATGCAAACCAGAGCAATATATGGAGGAAGATAGAAAGATACATCAATGGGAGAATATACAGGAACTTGGTAGCAGCTATCGTAACAACTACCATGTATGGGATCTGGAAAGCAAGAAATAAGGCATTGTGGAATAAAGCAGTACCTATACCAGGAAAAGTATGGCAAGAAATCAAGGAAGGAAGCAAATATAGAGTACAAGAAATTCAAGATAGCAGGAAAAATAGGAAAGAAAAAGAATGGATAAATGCATTGTATAGATAGGATACTAAAGATCAAACATACCTAGTAGAGACATATAGAAATAAGATTAAGGAGATGAGCTCATAGGCTCAACATAATTACTGAGTTGTAAATGTATTTTTGTAAGGGGGAGATAAATAAAAATTTTCTTTTACCCAAAAAAAGATGACTCTAAGGAATACTCCACGAACAAAAGTGGAGCTCACCAATAGCACTGGAAGAGAAGGAAGTCCTAACTCATAGCCTGCTTGCATGCAAATTTGGCTCCTACGTTGTACCGTGGACCAATGTAGGTTCCCAAAAGAGAACGTCAGTACCATCCATTGTACTTAGTGAGTCTCAACAACAGGGGGCAAAACTTCAATAACATATACATTATGAGCAAAGGTTCTAAATGCATGTAAAACATAAACCTTATAAGAATAATTCTAAATAATTGCATAATAGCAATTTATGAATATTCTAAAAGAAATTCTTTTCTTTTTCTATCTTATAAAAAAAATACTTCACTTTATACTTTGGGAGTTCCAACTATTCTGACTTAATTCTGTCTCAATCACCGTGTGATCGGAACGGGTTCGATTCCAACCTGATTGAATAAGCCCAATCCACGAGGTGCCACTCGCTTCATGGTTCTCAGCTCTCATGTATCATACCTTAGTATGGCTAAGTAAATTCTCATCAACTAGACCCTCGGCTCGTGTTCTCCCTACATTGAGAAAAGTAGTTTCAGTAAGTCAACGCCTTGGTCAGGACCCTAGGCCAGGACGATGACCCCTTCTCAGAATAAAGGATACTCCAAAAAAAATCTTTTCTTTATTAAACTTCACAAGTTTTTGCTCTTAGTTAGCGTGACTGACAAAGATACTGCTAAAAATGCAAGCTATTTTCCCTCCTTTAAATATCACCAAGAAATACTAGAGCTCACGTTGAATATCCAAGCTATCTTCATTTAAGATTATCGTTTTTCTTCTCAGATAAGATATTATTCTGACGCAATGATATCCAACTAGTATAATAGTCAAAACAATTTCAAATCAGAACATTTTATACATCACAAAAAGCAAGTGATTAATCAAGATCACAGGCCTTTGATAATCCTTAGCTTAAAATTCAATCAAGTGTCGAAATATCCAGTAGAGCATTGCAACTGCTAGATAATTTTTCAGTGCTATGCAGTTGCTTGCCTAGTACTACTCCAACTTTTGCATGTAATAACTCTATAATAGGAAGGTGTTCCAATCACATAAAATGCAAGTACTTTCTCCCCGTTTAGTTACGTGCCACCTCGTCTAGCATCAAATACTATTACAAAACAGTTTAATTAAGCTCCACAAAAATTTCACCTTTTGCATTGTCTATTCAAGCTACAATTGTTACTTGAGAGCACCAGTAGAGCTCTTATAATTTTCAACTCTAAATCTTTTATGTATACTCATACTCGTATCTTAAATGTAAGGCATGACATAAGAATAAAATAAACATTCAAAAGTATTTATAAAGATTCTTAATCCTTCATAAATTTTCAACATGAAGATGACATATAAGAATAACACAAAAATCTGAAATTTATGCACATATATCAAAATAATCGTCTAAACTTTAGCTAG
Organism: Nicotiana glauca; assembly: GCA_026770625.1. Classification (NCBI taxonomy): domain Eukaryota; kingdom Viridiplantae; phylum Streptophyta; class Magnoliopsida; order Solanales; family Solanaceae; genus Nicotiana; species Nicotiana glauca. The sequence goes on along the minus strand of MU711738.1, from coordinate 74,909 downwards.
AAAATAGTTCTAAGCTAATAAGTAGTTATTACTCCAATTAAGTATATATATTAACTCCTTTATGTAATTCAAGAAATACCTTGTATGCATGCTTTTATGAGATAAACCACTTAAGTAAGGGTTATCTCAACTCATCTCAAAACTTCTCGAGCCAATACGTATTGATTCTGCAACAACAATGCATTTTAATTAATTTTAAAGTTTTGCACCTAAACACGGAACTTTACTGTTGATATAGAGAAAGAAGAAAATTAACTATTCTATTCTTACCTATTACTACTGTAAAGTAATTGACAACAGGGAATTTTATATACCCGAGTTCAAGAATTTGTGGTTTGTATAGAATCCTAAAATTTTCTTTTCGCTCTGCATGCCTTGCGATTGCTGCGTAAAAAGAACAACCTTCTATTTTTTTTAAAGCTGCGTTCTAATTCTTTTTGTTATAAGACTTTGCTTAAGTCTTGCATTTCACAGCCCTTTATAGGCTAAGGCACGTGCTCCCCTTTTTGTTTTTTTTTTTCCTTTTTTTTAAACTTAACTAATAATTAATGATACCCACCTTTAATAATTAATAATATTAAAATTATTAATAATTCCCTAATTGTATATCCAATTATTTATAAATAGAGAAATAACTCAAAATCAATCACAAGAGTTTAAATCCATACTACCAGTATGTCACGCCCCAAAACCCGAGGAGCGCGACCGGCGCTTGATCGAGTAAACTCGACTGAGCAAACCTGACAGGTGTCATACATACTACCCAACCCAAATCAAAGTTAAATAAGGGATAGACTCCATTAATCAAATTCTATCAACATATAATTAATGATTTCCATTTCATTTTCATTAGCAACTTCATTTCGCCACTTTAAGGGTATTACAAGTTATATACATCATTTCCAAACATCAATATTTCTATTTTAATTTCCAATACCCACACTACCCACAACCTGTCTACGGAGCCTCTAAATATAACTGAAGAATAGTACAAAAATGCCGGCAACAAGGCTTCGGATATACCTTACACAAATATAAAAATAAGACTCCGGGAAGAATGGCGGCATAAGCAACGCCCGATCCCGAGGGGAAAGGGGCTCACCCATACAGCTGGCGGGAAGTGGAGGAGGTGCTACTGCCGGTGGACTGGAGTGCCTGCTATAGATCCACCTACAATCATAACACGAATGTAGCGCCCCCGGCAAAAGGGACGTCAGTACATTTGAATTGTACTGGTATGTATAACTAAACACCATTTTACTAGAAAGAACTATCAAACAGATACAAGCAAATAATATGGGCAAATCAAAGAAGCAATTCATATAATCTTTCATACAATTTCCACAACATAGAATAGGGCATTTCTGTCACATGTTCACCACTGTTCTCATTACCACCGCCATCTCGAATGGAGTCCGGTCATGACCCGACCGGCTAGGTCACCTCATTGGAGGCATTACTCTCAATCAATATTTCATTTCCCTTATTCGGGATTCAATATCAGCACATTACCACCATGTATGCGGCATTGTGTCCGATCACGACCCGATCAGCTAGGTCACCTCATTGGAGGCATTACTCCATTCTCATTAGCCAACACCTTCAAATCTTTATTCCACACATATCATAACAATTCTTGGGCACTCAAGGCCACCATCATCACATCGTTTTCCCTTTCCAACATTCGTTTTACAAGTTGTGATCATAGACACATATATCAAAGATAATTCAAGTTGCAATCACAGGTAGTGAGCACATAGCTAGCATGAATAATTCTTTGTTTCAATGTCGGCTTATATCCCAAGTATTTCAACACATAAATGTTCTTTTCATCATTATCTAATTATCAAGATTGGTACATCATTCACATTGAGGAACATCCTTCACGAATATGTATAGATATATGCAAATCAATTAATGCGTAGTAACAATCAATACACTAGCCAATTCAACTCTTACCATACTTTCGTAAATGACCACGGAGCTCAATTTCTAATAAAAAAGGGGTTTTAGCCATACATACCTCAATAAAGCTTTCCTTACTCTTTTATAAATTTCCAGAACTCTTAGCACTTCGATCTACTGGGTAAAAATTAAAAATTAAATCGAGAATTAGAGATGAGATTGAGACTCTAGCTTGGTTCAAGTATATTGACAAACCCTAGGGGGCAATATGATCTTAGGTCCCTTTTTGAGAGCAATTTATATCACTTTGTACCCCTCTTTAATTCACCACCTCCCACTACTCTAAGGTTTAACATGCATGCAAGGAACCCATTGTTATACCAATGAATAACCTCACTGGTGACCCTCCCTCCCTTATATCTGAGAATAAGACAAACAAGAGTTGGGGTGATAAAGTATTACCTCTTGAGATGAAGGTCTAGGGGTCTTCACTTGATTTTATTCAAGGATTTAGCCCAATCTTATGGAGTAATTTGATGGGGAGACTTTCCCTCTCTAAGACCCCTCTCTCACTCTCTAGAAATGCTTAGAAGAATGCTCAAAATGAGCTATAACACCGGATATATCGATATGGAAGTCGGGTTAAAAATTAGAAAAATGGAGCCCCGAGTCAAATATGCAATCGCATTTGCGATCGCAGAGTTAACATGCGGTCCGCATAATGGACCGCAAAATGCTCCCCAAAAATTAAACATTCTGACTCAGTCTGCGGTAAGAATGCGGTCCACATTCATGTTCTGCGGTCGCAAAGTGCACCGCAGAACTAACCCTCGCAAAACTCAAAGGAAAATATGCAACGACTATGCAGTCCGCATTTTGATTATACGACCGTATTTCAACCGCATAACTGACTTCAATTTTAACCAACATTCTACCTCACTCCGCGGCAGATATGCGATCTGCATTTCGATTATGCGACCGCATTCTGGACCGCATTTCTTGCATTTTTCTGGAAACTTATTCTTGACTTTTTAATGCATTATTCAACCTAAAAATGTCACATGATCCTAACTTGGCACCACAGGATCCGGGTTTTCGAGTAGGGATTTTACGGGGCCTTGCATCCTCCCCCACTTATGATCATTCGTCCTCGAATGTGGATCAAGGTTCACTTATTAACAGTCTTAGTGCAATCTTCCCCTTCTCACAACCCGAAACAGGTTGACAGTCCCCAAATTTAGCTAACTCCCTAGATTTCCGAAAATTTTGCGAGAGTTTCCTTTGTAATTTGGACATTTTCACCTGTTAGAGAGCCCCTAAAACATATTTCCAAGCACCATTATACAATTCCTATCATGTCTACAAATGGTATACAATTCATTTCCTCAACACTTGCACATATTCAATCACTTGACACATTCTTGCACATAGTTTGGTCACTTCGATGAGTCCCATATAGTTCAACCAATACACTATACACATTTCAATTAATCATTATCAATCTATACTACCATTAATCATTCACTTATCACCAGAGTTCTTACAAATCTTTCATTTACCAGAAAGGGTATGCACATGACTCAAATAATCACAACACATACAATTCTTGCGCAACTTAAGAAGGTTCAATGGTAAAGCATTTAGGGGGGATATGGGGTGTCTTTGCACCAAATGAAACACAACATTAGTTTGCTTGGAGATAAGAGTTCACACGATCACTACTAGACTTGTTCAAATAGGTGGGGATATTTTTCTTTCATTTCACATTCCACTTCCCATGTGGATTCCTCAACTCGATAAAGCACCACAATATATATATATATATATATATCAATGACAAGAACCTTAGCATTATAAACACCACTTTATCAGGATGATACCTAGGCATTGACTGCACATTTTTAAATCATATCACCTAGAAAGTACCTGTCAAATCAAAACCAACTGCTATGCAATCAAGAGAAAATATTTTATCTCCACAATACTCTCAGCCTTCAATGGCCTCTTATATCTACAGACTTCGCCAGAATACATTCACATGAACAATTTCGACCCCTAAACTTAGTTAACGAGGATAACAATTAGATATTTCGCATAAGTTAACTATCACTATCTTCACCTCTGATAATTTTCACCAGAATGATACACAATTGATCTCCACTTTCTTAGACATAGACATGTGAATCCACAAAATATATGGCAACAATCATGGGAACACTTCATACTCCTAGTGCGACCTACTCTGTGATAAAATTATGCTACCTTTATTATCAGCTCACATACATATTCAAGGGAAAACATTGAGAATTGCCTGCTCACCCTCCAAACTCTAAATCTCTAGGCGAACACTCACACAAAACCCTCAATGACCTTCAACAATTTCCCTAGTATGTGCTATCATAAACTGACCATAAAATTACCTATCAAATATACATGTGATCACACTGTGAAGCTTCATCTTTGACTTATCTCAATTTACAATACCCAATGAATCTAATAGAGTGAGGAACAACAGAGTTCAAGATCATGCTGGAGTTATTCAGGAATCCATTAATGTGCTGAGCGGAGCATTTCATGAGGTTATATGCCAAGAGACACAGAAGGTTACTTCTAAAAATACTGACGTGGTTAATCATTACGAGGACATCAATTATTAGACAAATAAGTCATAGGGGGTAACTCGTACATTGGCAATAGGAACCACTAGGGAGGAATACTCGAGTACGTGAACCACTCGTTTTCTAGAGTGTAAGGAAAATCCGTTTATCAAGAATAAGAATACTGTTGGCACCTCGAATGTGATACGGGTTTCAAAATATATGCTGTTAAATTACACTCTTAACATTACTTGACACACAAAATCTATGCCACAAGCCCGTGAGGATGAAGAGAAGTTGAACGATTATGAGATTATCATATTTCAGCTTAACCCCTTCCTGAGAATTGATCATACACGAGGGAATTAAAGATATGACCAAACTTGTCTTTCAAATCGATATGCTCATGATATGTGCAAAAATCTGAGAGCATCTAATCTCATCCTTTTCTCAAGTAAAACCACATAGCTCAGACATCTAGATGTTGGGAAGAAATCATGCACTGGTTAGAGGCGTTCTAATCGTTAACATGATGCTCCAGGGAGAAAGACAAATGGAACTCCTATCCTCCCAAAGAGGTATAACACCAAGGGTAGCAAAACTATCTTCACATGGAACTGATATAGTCAATTATTCTAGAAGTCGAGTGAGAAGAAAGTCACGTAACCCAACCAATTCGACCCATTTAAGACTTTGGAAAAAGGTATACAATTTGGTTTGAAATCATGTCAATTGAATCCCAAACTTCTAAGGAAGATCATTACTTTTGAAACTCATGAGACAAGCCCTCTTAGTCTTAGAAAACCAATAACAGTGATAAGAAGGTACTTAAAACCATTACGAGTTGGTATAGAACAAGGCCTCAAAGTGCCCACATGGATAAGTTTGAAAGAATGATCCGTCATAATGCATTTATCAAGAGTAAGCAACCTAGGTTATCTTGTGACAGGGATAAGCAAAGCAGGTAAATGATCGTTAGAAGAGCATCTACAAGGAGTACTGGCGTTATTTATTTATTCATTCTAACAAAAGGAATATGTCCCCACACTTGATGCTATAAGACTTTCTCTTTTGATGCCACGAAACATAAAATGGGTTACAATGAGAGTTATCAGATGAAAATAGATGGTAAGGCAACACAACTAAGAGCACCACTTTGAACCAAGAAACTTAAACTAAGTCGAAGATATTAGAAGTCTGTAGGAAAGGAGAAATTTGCCCACTCTCAGGGCGCTTGTAGAGCGCATAAAAGTAAGGTTAATTAAAACAGATCATATCATTGGATAACTAGTCGAGACATCAAGATAATATCGCATCGAAGATTACGGGTAAACAACACACGATGCAAGACAAATGAAAAGAAAGGGAAAAGGCCTTGGGGAAGTAACCTTTACATTGTAACCACTAGGAACGGTGGTAATACAAAGCGATTATGAGAAGCTACATTATTTTGAAAGAAGGTCTCTCTATGTAGTCACGTGATGTATAGCTCCAGAATTCAAAAATCCAATTATATTTAGCAGCTCTACTTCATAATGAAGCTTTACAACACACTTCCATACAACCAACTATTACGAGCCATATTGGGAGATGTTATAAGACATGACCGAGAGAAAGGCTTTTACATATGAATGTGTTACTAGGTGTATTTCTCCTTGGTCAACCCAAAACCTATAGGAGAGAGTTAGTCTAATAAGCAGATCGTTGGACTAGCACATGTGTAGATAATCCATTATCGAGAGGAGATCATTCGATCTCAGCAATTGCGACATGCTATCGACCCTTGATGAACTTGAAGTAATATGGGAACCCAATGAGATAGTATAGAATAATCATGGAGGGTTTGTTGATGTTCTTAATGAGTTCTTCATAGATTTTTAACTTGGGAACTACCCAGATGCTGATAAAAGACTGAAAACATGAGAAACTGGCGTTGTGCTATAATAACCCCCAAAGGTGTGCTTGGTCTTGACGGAGAGCCTAGCAAGGGTCCTTACAAGACATAAAGTGTTACTAGTACTTATAGAAGTATATGTTCTCTCATGGTTATCGAACAAGTGTGGGAAAACTAGCACAATGAATTCGCTAACTAAAGAACACAATTAACACATGTTATGGAGGTGTAACGGGGAGATAACCATTTGTTATAAGTTGGACACGCTTCTTCTATATTAGCTCCCAACTGCAATATATGACCATGCCACGAGCAACCACAATACCAGGACAAGGTAAGCTACTTACTGTGGGATGTCCCAAGTGGACGCGAAAGTTATGGCAACACATGATCTTCCTATGAAGTGGATGTGAGGATCTCAAATTTTTAGAGGGACTTTATATTCATGCACACGATGACCATTTCAATTGACATGCATTCATGTGAGGTGTTAAGGTACGCTATTATGTTACTAGGCAGTGAGAAGCTTTCATCTTAGTATTTGCAAGAGAGTAGATTGACTGTTCAAATCATATAAGCCATATACACAACTGATTAAAAGAGTGATTCGAGAAGGATCGCAATGCCAGGATGCTTTGCATGGAACTTGACACCACATATGTAAACTTTACGATGGTGCATATATAGGCACAAGCGAGTAGATTTTGCCCATTTAAATAAAAGATTCCGTAAGGATTTCATCGGATATAGTACCTCGGTGAGAATTTAGGAAAAGCAAGTAGGAAATATCAATCATAGAGTTATAACTCAATTCAAGGGCATAATTATAGGACTTAATTCCACAAGAATGTAAATAAGAGAATTCTTAATAGAGTGGGTTCACGAATAGTGCACCTCGCTCAAAAGAGTAGATAAACGCAATGTTTCGTTATTCAACACCTTGTTAAGAACACATTTATGATAACTCTTCAATATGGATGTACATATACAATAAGTAGAAATTCTGATTGGACTCACTTAACGACGTTAGGTTGGAAGGGAAATAGCTTAATCGATACCCCTCGACTCCACATCTCTAATGTACGTAAGTCACAGGCTGACATACCACATGATCTAATGGTACAGAGACATCAATAGCGATAAGGACACTCCCTTCTTCACGATATGTTTTACCAACCTATCCATATCTCAATACATTCTCCTAACAAGTCCTTGGGCAATCCCCTCGGACTCAATGGTGGGATCAATCCCTCCCTATATGCTTTAGATTCGTGGATTATGGCATCAAGGTTCAAAATCTTGAGAATAAGACTTAGAGAGGAAATTAGCTCCCTAACTTGAGCTCTATTGCAGGATTGGAGTATCAAAGAAGGGTGAAATTCCTAAATGTCTGAATAGCCTCCAACATATAGATGTGGTCGACAACACACCGGTAGGAAGGACTCAACTAGACACGGATCCGAGACATCCTAGGACATTTTAAAACCTTAGGCTCTGATACCAAGTTTGTAATGCCCTAAAAACCCGAGGAGCGCGACTGGCGCTCGACCGAGTAAACCCGACCGAGCAAGCCTGATAGGTTTCATACATACTACCCAACCCAACTCATAGTTAAATAAGGGATAGACTCCATTAATCAAATTCTATCAACATATAATTAATGATTTCCATTCCATTTTCATTAGCAACTTCATTTCGCCACTTTAAGGGTATTACAAGTTATATACATCATTTCCAAACATCAATATTTCTATTTTAATTTCCAATACCCGACACTACCCACAACCTGTCTACGGAGCCTCTAAATATAACTGAAGAATAGTACAAAAATACCGGTAACAAGGCTCCGGCTATACCTTACACAAATACAAAAATAAGACTCCGGGAAGAACGGCGGCATAAGCCACGCCGGGCCCCCAGGGGAAAGGGGCTCACCCATACAGCAGGCGGGAAGTGGAGGAGGTGCTACTGCCGGTGGACTGGAGTGCCTGCTATAGATCCACCTACAATCATAATACGAATGTACCGCCCCTGGCAAAAGGGATGTCAGTACATTTGAATTGTAATGGTATGTATAACTAAACACCATTTTACTAGAAAGAACTATCAAACAGATACAAGCAAATAATATGGGCAAATCAAAGAAGCAATTCATATAATCTTTCATACAATTTTCACAACATAGATTAGGGCATTTCTGTCACATGTTCACCACTGTTCTCATTACCACCACCATCTTGAGCGGAGTCCGGTCACGACCCGACCGGCTAGGTCACCTCATTGGAGGCATTACTCTCAATCAATATTTCATTTCCCTTATCCGGGATTCAATATCAACACATTACCACCATGTGTGCGGCATGGTATCCGATCACGACCCGATCGGCTAGGTTACCTCATTAGAGGCATTACTCCATTCTCATTAGCCAACACCTTCAAATCTTTATTCCACACATATCATAACAATTCTTGGGCACTCAAGGCCACCATCATCACATCGTTTTCCCTTTCCAACATTCGTTTTACAAGTTGTGATAATAGACACATATATCAAAGATAATTCAAGTTGCAATCACAGGTAGTGAGAACATAGCTAGCATGAATAATTCTTTGTTTCAATGTCGGCTTATAGCCCAAGTATTTCAACACATAATTGTTCTTTTCATCATTATCTAATTATCAAGATTGGTACATCATTCACATTGAGGCACATCCTTCACGAATATGTATAGATATATGTAAATAAATTAATGCGTAGTAAAAATCAATACACTAGCCAATTCAACTCTTATCATATTTTCGTAAATGACCACAGAGCTCAATTTCTAATAAAAAGGGGGTTTTATCCATACATACCTCAATAAAGCTTTCCTTACTCTTTTACAAATTTCAGGAACTCTTAGCACTTCGATCTATTGAGTAAAAATTACAAATTAAATCGAGAATTAGAGATGAGATTGAGACTCTAGCTTTGTTCATGCATATTGACAAACCCTAGAGGGGCAATATGATCTTAGGTCCCTTTTTGAGAGAAATTTATATCACTTCGTACCCCTCTTTAATTCACCACCTCCCACTACTCTAAGGTTTAACATGCATGTAAGGAATCCATTGTTATACCCATGAATAACCTTACTAGTGACCCCCCCCCCATATATGAGAATAAGACAAACAAGAGTTGGGGTGATAAAGTATTATCTCTTGAGATGAAGGTCTAGGGGTCTTCACTTGATTTTCTTCAAGGATTTAGCTCAATCTTATGGAGTAATTTGATGGGGAGACTTTCCCTCTCTAAGACCCCTCTCTCACTCTCTAGAAATGCTCAGAAGAATGCTCAAAATGAGCTATAACACCGGATATATCGATATGGAAGTCGGGTTAAAAATTAGAAAAATGGAGCCCCGAGTCAAATATGCGATCGCATTTGCGATCGCAGAGTTAACATGCGATCCGCATAATGGACCACAAAATGCTCCCAAAAAAACTAAACATTCAGACTCAGTCTGCGGTAAGAATGCGGTCCACATTCATGTTTTGCGGTCGCAAAGTGCACCGCATAACTAACCCTCGCAAAACTCAAAGCAAAATATGCGACGACTATGCGGTCCGTATTTCGATTATGCGACCGTATAACTGACTTCAATTTTAACCAACATTCTGCCTCACTCTGCGACAGATATGCGGTCCGCATTTCGATTATGCGACCGCATTTCTTGCATTTTTCTTGAAACTTATTCTTGACTTTTTAATGCATTATTCAACCCAAAAAGGTCACATGATCCTAACTTGGCACCATGGGATCCGGGTTTTCTAGTAGGGATTTCACGGGGCCTTACACAGTATAATATAAGGGGAAAGAATTATTCTATATTTAGCGAGTGTTTAAACTTCTATAGATTTGAGGAGTGTTACAATCTTCCCTCCTTTAAAATATTCGTCCTCGAATATTGCTAGGGCCTTATTTTTAAGCTAATAATCATTCCTTAGGTGCTTGAACCTCTTAAATTTTCTTAGTACTACTGACTCTTCTAAGGGACTCAAAAGTTTGGCTCACTCCCTAAATTTTCAAAATTTCCGGCAGAGTTTCCCTTGTAAATTGGACTATCCAAAAAATATCCCTATCACAAATACCATAACCACATCAACAACAACCAAATATACCATAACAAGCCATTCATATGCACAATACGCAGCTCATAAATTAATTACTCACACTCCGGCAAAGAGGTACCTCAATAACTAACAAGAATCTAAAGCACAACAATTTAGCAAAATTAAATCACTTTAATGAATTAAATATACTCTGGCATAAACTAAATCACTACAACAACTAAATATAATATAGGAAGGACATAAACACTTACTAACTTGTATTTAATAAATGAAACATAAATGCCAAACCAAACCTAGGTTCACATACCTTGTTACTCAAATAAATAATGATACTTCTTCCTCATATCTTCCTCGACCTCCCATGTAGCTTTTTTTGAATCATGATTACTCCACAAAACTTTATCGATGCTATATCTTTTGTTCTCAACTTTCTTACTTGTCTATCGAGAATTTCTATAGGTACCTCTTCATAAGTCAAGCCTTCTTTAATTTCTATGGTAACGGCAGGTATTATATGTGACTCATCATGAATGTACTTTCTAAGCATAGACACATGAAAGATAGAATGAATAAAGGAGCGCTAGTTTATAAGCCACTTTTTCTTCCTTTTCTAGAACTTCATAAGGTCCGATAAATCTAGGGCTAAGTTTCTCTTTCTTACCAAAACTCATAACTCCTTTCATTGGAGAAAATTTCAAAAACACTTTATCACCAACCATGAACTCTAGCTCACGATGCCTCTTGTCAGAATAAGACTTTTGACAACTCTTAGCCGATTTAAGACTTTCTCTAATTAGCTGAACTTTCTCCAAGGACTCACAAACAAACTCTGGACCAATCAATGGCACCTCTGCTAGTTCAAACCAACCCACTAGAGACCTACATCTTCGCCCATACAACACTTCATAAGGAGCCATACCAATGCTGCCCTGATAGATGTTATTGTAAGCAAATTCTATATGTGTCAAGTGATCATCCCAATTACCTCCAAAATCTATAACACACGCACGCAGCATATTTTCGAAAGCCTGAATGGTCCTTTCTGCCTGACCATTGGTCTGTGGATGAAAACCGGTGCTTAGATTGATCTTGGTATCTAATCTTTTCTGAAATGCCTTCAAAAAATGCACCGTGAAGTGAGGGCCTCTATCAGATATGATTGAAACTGGATTACCATGCAATCAGACTATTTCTTTGATGTACAACTGCGCATACTGCTATGCGGAATCTATCGTCTTTACATGCAGGAAATGTACGGACTTTGTCAGTCGGTCTACAATAACCCAAATTGAATCATATTTACGGTATGTACTAGGTACACCTACTACCAAATCCATATTAATCAACTTCCACTGTGGTATCTCTATGTCTTGACCTAGGCCACCAGGCCTCTGATGCTCGACTTTGACTTGCAGGAAATTTAAACATTTAGCCACATGAACTGTTACTTGTTTCTTCATGCCTTTCCACCAATAAAATTCTTTCAAATCTAGATATATTTTGGTAGAACCTGGGTGGATAGAGTACCTCGAGCTATGAGCTTCCTCCATTATGGCCTTCCTAAGACCATGTACATCAGGCACACATAACCGATCATTCAACTTCAAAACTTCGTCACTTCCTAGAGTGAAAGCAGTGATTTCTTTGCTTCCGACTCATTCTTTTAATTTCACTAAGTACAGATCTTCGTCTTGCTTAGCCTTAACATGCGCAACAAGGGAGGATTGCACTAAGGCATAAGCAGTTATATCTCCTTCTTCGATCTCATCCAATCTAATTCTATCATTTGCTAGTTTTTGAATTTCTCGATCCAAAGATCACTTTTGTACTACAAGATGGGCCAAGACAACCATTGACTTCCTACTAAGTACATCTGCTACCACATTAGCTTTGCTCTGGTGATAAAGAATATTGATGTCATAATATTTCAATAGCTCAAGCCACCTTCTCTGTCTCAAATTTCATTCTTTTTGCTTGAAAATGTATTGGAGGCTTTTTTGATCTGTAAACACTTCAAAATGCTCACCATAAAGGAAGTGTCGCCATATTTTTAGTGCAAACACCACTACTACAAGCTCCAAGTCTTGTGTGGGGTAGTTCTTTTCATGATTCTTTAACTGCCTAGAAGCATAAGCAATAAATTTTCCATTTTGCATAAGAACACAACCAAGGCCCACTCTGGAGGCATCAAAATACCCTGTGAACCCACCCGAACCTGTCGGCAAGGTTAACACGGTGCAGTTTCAACCTCTTCTTTAACTCTTGAAAACTATGCTCACAAGTGTCTGACTATTGGAACTTAACTGCTTTCTGAGTCAACTTAGTTAATGGAGCTGCAAGCAAGGAATACCCCTCCACAAACCTTCTATAGTAGCCGGCTAACCCCAAGAAACTCCTGATTTCGGTTGGCGTTGTCGATCTAGGCCAGTTCTTGACTGTTTCTGTCTTCTGAGGGTCTACTTTTATTCCTTCACTAGATACCACATGGACTAAGAATGCCACTGACTGCAAACTGAACTCACATTTTGAAAACTTGGCATAAAGCTTATTTTCCTTCAAGGTCTACAAGGCTATTCTGTGGTGTTCTGAATGACCTCCCTTGCTCTTAGAGTACACCAAAATATCGTCTATAAACACAATAATAAACTTATCCAGGAATGGCTTGAAAATTCTGTTCATGAGGTCCATGAATGCAGCTGGAGAATTTGTCAACCCGAAGGACATCATTAGAAATTCATAGTGCCCATAGCGAGTTCTAAAGGCTATTTTAGATATATCCTCTTTTTTGATTCTCATCTGATGGTACCTCGACCTCAATTCTATTTTTCAAAAGTACTTTGCACCCTGAAGTTGATCATATAAATCATCAATTCTTGGCAGTGGTTACTTGTTCTTAATGGTAACTTTATTCAACTGTCGATAGTCGACACACATTCTGAGAGACCCATCTTTCTTCTTGACAAATAGTACCGGGGCACCCTACGGTGAAACATTCAATTTGATGAAACCCTCATCAAGAAGGTCTTTCAACTGTTCTCTTAACTCGTTAAGTTCTGCTGGAGCCATCTTATAAGGAGGTATAGATATGGGTTGAATGCCTGGCATGAGATCAATGCCGAAGTCTACGATTCTTTTGGGAGGAAGTCTGGGAAGGTCATCTAGGAAACTTCTAAAAATTCTCTAACAACTTGCACTGACTGAAGAGTTGGTGGTTCTAATTCTAGATTAATAATGTGAGCCAATAGGCGAGACACCCCTTAGCGATCATTCGTTATGCCTTAAGGTAAGAAATAAACTTACCTACAAGCGATGCTGAACTACCCTTCCATTCTAAGACTTCTTCATTTGGAAATTGGAACCTGACTATCTTGGCATGAAAATCTAACATGGCACAGCAGAAAGACAACCAATCCATACCCATGATCACATCGAAATCCACCATTTCTAGTTCTATGAGATCGGCTTTGGTGTTGCAAACTTGGACTAAAACTATACAACCTCTATAGACTCTTGCGACTTTCACTGACTCACCAACTGGAGTAGATACTAGGAATGGCTCACTAAGTTGTTCAGGTTCTAGCCCGAGGTTAATTGCAAAGTATAGAGCCACGTATGAAAATGTTGAACCTGGATCGATTATGGCACAGGCATTAGGTGAGCAGACTAAAAGTATACCTGTAATAACTTCTGCAGATGCCTCTGCACTCTGATGATCAAGTATAGCAAACAAACGGGGTTGTCCCCCTTCTTGAGTAACTCGATCTGCACCTCTGCCTATCCCAAGCCCGATCTAATTATGAGAACCACGAACCTGAAGTGGTGCAACTACAATAGCTGAGGAACTAGAAGGATGAGTTGATCCACCACTGATATTACGTCGCAAATTTTGGCAGTTGGCCTTTATATGACCAATGTCTCCACAATGGTAGCAACCATGAAACTCGAGCTTGCACTGAACTGAATGTTGCTGCTTACATGTTCCACAAAGACCTTACTGGTGTGAATGTTGCTCAGCATGACTCTAGCTATGTGAGGATGATGTTCTAAAATTCTGATTTTGGCGAGACTGATTTCCATAATTCTAAGTACGTCTGAAGGAAGACCCACCACCTGACTGATGAATGGACTAAGCTGGTGCTAATGACTCCTTATTAAAGGAATCCCTTCTACCTCCGCTAGATGTACCATTAAACCTACCCGTTGTCCGAGCTTTCTTGTTATGCTTTTTTTCTTCTCTCCTTAGTTGTCTGTCTTGTTCTAAGTGCTTGGAAAATCCCACAACAGAGGAAAAGGCTTTCATCCCTACTGCTGCAACTGATGTCATATCCTTAATGTGGTAAGCTAAATCACTAATGAACCTGTGAATCTTTGCTTTTTCATTCTTAACCATGTGAGGAGCATGCTTAGCTAACCTTATGGATTCTATGTAGTACTCTTGCACACTTTTATTCCCTTGCTTGCGCTGTTTGAACTTTGAAGCCTTAGCTTCCCTACCTCTTCTAGGATAAAGTTAGCCATGAAGGCCCCCTTCAAATTCTTCCCAAGCAGGTAGACCATCATCTTTATCTTTTTCATTTTTCCACATCTCAAACCAAGCATCGACCACATCTCTAAGCTGGTAAGCAGCTAGCTCCACAGCTTCATCACCAAATGCTTTCATCACTTGGAGGGCTTTCTTGACACCCTCCAGCCACAACATCGGATCTTAATCAACTATAGAACCATGGAACACTGGAGGACTCAACTTCAAAAACTCATTCACTCATGAGGACTCAAAATTGTTCTATCCATTTGACTGAGGTGGAATCTCATCTCTCCTCTCATTCTGGTTGGCCATAAAGGCTTTAAACATCTCCATAGCACTGTTGACAGCATTAAACATCTAAACCACCTCGAGAGATATAGTTGCCTGAGCCGAAGCTGTTGTTGGGGGCGGTACTGGATCCATAGGTACTAGATCATCATGCTCCACCCCTTCTTCTTGTTCAACCTAGGGTACTTGGACTCCCTTTGTGGATTTTCCCCTCCTTTTCTAAGTCAAAGTCTTTTCAGTTCTACCTTGAGCCACAATAGTAGCGATAGTTTCTTGAGCAGCATCCTGAGTGTCAGTGTCAAAGTTGCGAGTACGAGCCATTTCTGCGAGTTTCGGAGAAACGAATAAATTAGATAATTTCTTAGAGGTAGACTCTACTGCTGATCTAAAGTATGAAAAAATGAGACTATTCCTAAATGCTTGTAGCCTCCTTTTTATAAGTATGACGTGCTTCATACCCATAAACAAGACTCTACTAACACGACTTCATAGACCCCTAGAACTCCGTTAACTTGAGGCTCTGATATCAAGTTTGTCCCGACCCATTTTTTGGACAAGCCGGGATCGGTACTCGATCACTAAACATGTCCGAGAAAACCATCTCTAATATTCAAATATATTATAAATCCAAACTTTATATGCAACAAGGCAATACTCTAACCAAATACTTTTGATTAATTTAAACATTTAAATAAATCAACTCCAAAATGTTATTCATAGTAACCAATGAAATACTGCTAAGTTATTATTAAAAATATCCGAATCTTAACCCAACGACTATATCTATGAAGTCTCTATTGATAAACTAACGCACTGCTCATTATGAGATTTCCTGGCTAATTTTCTAAGTAACAATGAAATAACTAAATAAAGATGACTCTAAGAAATACTCCACGAACAAAAGCGGAGCTTACCAATAGCACTGGAAGAGAAGGAAGTCCTAACTCGTAGCCTGATCGCCTGCAAATCCGGCTCCTACGTCGTACCACAGACCAACGTAGGTTATCCAAAAAACAACATCAGTACTATTTATTGTACTCAGTGAGTCTCAACAACAGGGGGAGAAACTTTAATAACATATACATTATGAGCAAATGTTCTAAATACATGTAAAACATAAAGCTTATAACAATAATTCTAACTAATTTCATAATAGCATTTTATGAATATTCTAAAAGAAATTCTTTTCTTTTTCCTTCTTATAAAAAAAACTTCACTTTATACTTTGGGAGTTCCAACTATCCTGACTTAATTCTGTCTCAGTCACCGTGTGATCGGTACGGGTTCGATCCCAACCTGATCTAATCGCTTTATGGTTCTCAGCACTCAAATATCATACCTTAGCATGGCTAAGTAAATTCTCAATAACGAGACCCTCAGCTCGTGTGCTCCCTACTTTGGCACAAGTAGTTTCAGGAAGTCAACGCCTTGGTCAGGACCCTAGGCTTAGATGATGGCCCCTTCTCAGAATAAAGGATACTCCAAAAAAAAAATCTTTTCTTTCTAAAACATCACAAGTTTTTGCTCTTAGTCAGGGTGACTGACAAAGATACTACTAAAAATGCAACCTATTTGTCCTCCTTTAAATATCACCAAGAAATACTAGAGCTCATGTTTAATATCCAAGCTATCTTCATTTAAGATTATCGTTTTCCTCTCAGATTAGACAAGATTCCGACGCAATGATATCCAACTAGTATAATAGTCAAAAAAAAACTTCAAATCAAAACACTTTACACATCACAAAACACAATTGATTAACCATGATCACAGGTCTTTGATAATCCTTAGCTAAAAATTTAATCAAGTGTCGAAATATCCAGTAGAGCATTGCAATTGCTAGACAATTTTTCCAGTGCTATGCAGTTGCTTGCCTAGTACTTTTCCAACTTTTACATGTAATAACTCTATAACAGGAAGACGTTCCAATCACATTAAATGCAAGAACTTTCTCCTCAATTAGTTACGTGCCAACTTGTCTAGCATCAAATACTATTACAAAACAGTTTAATTAAGCTTCACAAAATTTTTACCTTTTGCATTGTCTATTCAAGCTACAATTGTTACTTGGGAGCACTAGTGGAGCTCTTATACTTTTCAAATGTAAATCTTTTATACATACTCATACTCGTATCCTTAAATTTAAGGCATGACATAAGAATGAAATAAACATTCAAATGTATTTATAAAGATTCTTGATCCTTCATGAATTTTCAACATGAAGATGGCATATACGAATAACACAAAAAATCTTAAATTTATGCACATATATCAAAATAATCAACTAAACTTTAGCTAGAAAATAATTATAAGTTAATAGATACTTACTACTCCAATTAAATATATTAACTCCTTTATGCAATTCAACAAACACCTTGTATGTGTGCTTTTGTGAGTTAAACCGCTTCAGTAAAGGGTTATATCAACTCACCTCAAAACTTCTCAAACCAATACGTAGCCTCCAGTCCAATTGACACTAGTCAAACAATTGATTCTATAAGAACAATGCATTTTAATTCATTTTAAAGTTTCGCACCTAAATACGAAACTTTACTATTGATATAGAGAAAGAACGGAATTAACTATTCTATTCTTACCTATTACTACTGTAGAGTAATTGACAACATGATATTTTATATACATGAGTTGAAGAATTTGTGGTTTGTATAGAACCCTAGAATATTCTTTTCTCTCTTCATGCCTTGCGATTGCTGCGTAGAAAGAACAACCTTCTGTGTTTGTTTTTGAAGCTGCGTTCTATTTCTTTTTGTTATAAGACTTTGTTTAAGTCTTGCATTTCACAGCCCTTTATGGGCTAATATCACGACCCAAAATCCACTAAGGGTCGTGGTGGCGCCGAACACTGCCGTCAGGCCAGCCAACTAAAATTACTTAATTAAATCTCATTTTAACACTTTTGAAATCCAGGATTTTTCCTTCATTATTAAGAAATTTTAAAGGATATAGTTTCAAATCGAATTTAAATGTTGAACAATTAATACAATACTTCGAACCATCCCAGAAAACCGGAGTCACAAGTGCCTGAGCAACTATCGATGTGGAAGATAAAATGCAACATATGTCTGAAATACAATGGACAAGGAATAAATAATAAGAAAACACTGGAAGGAACTACACTAGCTGCGGGTCGTCTCGAACAATGCAGCTCACCTAGTCCCAGAGTCATCCATGCTGCTATGCTCAGCAGGCTGCTAGAGGTGCATATACCTGTGTAACAAAAATGCACAGAAGTGTAGTATGAGTACGTAATCAACGTGTACTCAGTGAATATCCCGCCTAATCCCGAAGGAGTAGAGACGAGATGGTCAACTCTAACACTCTCTAATAGTCCAATAATGATTCATCCTTAATATGTCCATACTAAACAGTGGTTTTATTTTATAAACATGATTCTAATCCAGCTAGAGGAGACAAGTAAACACGTAATTCCTTCATAGGTAAATTTCCAGAATTTCTCTTTAAATATATTCCAAATATTTTTAAGCCACCAAAGGGCAATAATAACTTAATGAAGTTCAAGACAACAACACAGACATGCGCAAATCATGCCGAGGTCGATGGCTCGCTCCAACAGAAATGTAAATTGTGCACTGCCGAGGGTCGAATGGCACGAACCATAGATGCATCTATTCTCACCGAGGCGTTCGGCCCGTTCCATAAATAAATACATGTCCTGCTCGCAAATCATCCATGCGACGCAGGCACACATAAAATACATGCTCAATCAATCAAATAAGAACTTATCGGGGAATATTTATTCAAATAAAACCAATTATCCTTTAACAATTTAAGAAATGAAGTTTAATCCTTTTAGAAATTTACTTACTAATTCAATGTGATTTAAGCAATTTGTAACGACTCGATCGGTCGTTTTGAGTACCAACGCTTCGTTCAGCAGTCGGAGGCCATGAACAACTTCATTTTAGGTATTATGACTTGTACGCGTGGTCGGAATTAAATTTCAAGAAGTCCAGAGTTGATTTGGGGAGAGAATTCTCATTTCGAAAGTTTAAAGTTGAAAGAATGAGCTAGGATTTGAATTTCAAGTAAACGACCTCGGAATCGGGATCTGAAGGTTCCAACAGGTTCGTATGATGATTTCGGACTTGGGCATGTGACCGGATTGGGTTTTGAATAAACCGGGAGCGTTTTGTCGCCTATTGTAGAAGTTGGCATTTTAGAAGAAATTTCATAAGTTTGG
>MU711738.1:12482-54357 GCA_026770625.1 Nicotiana glauca | reverse complement strand
CTTGGATTTTAGCCACGATTTTGAGTATGGAATTAGGAGAAAATCATATATTTGAGTTCCTAAGGTCATGGGTAACCTTTGTCTTCGAGAAATTTTGGATTTCCGGGCACGTGGGCATTTTGGTCAACTTTTTGTTCGGGGTTAGAAATTGTTATAAATTGAGTTGTAAGGTATAGTTGAACATATATTAATGGATTTGTATGATCATTGGCTAGTTTCGGGGAGTTGTGCATTGGTTCAAGCTTTCGGAAGGATGTAGAATGCCGATTGCGAGTCTTCGGAGCGAGGTGAGTCTCCTTTCTAATCTTGTGAGGGGGAATTTACCGCATAGGTGAAGTAAATGATTATGTGCTCCTATTTGTGGGGGCTACGTACGCACGAGGTGACGAGAGTCCGTGCGTAGCTACTATCATGCTATTGTCCGGGTAGTCTAGGACCCAAAGAGCATGTTATACATGGATTATAGTGAACCCATTTATGGTTTGAACTGCCTAAATCACATTAAAATTAGTAAATGAATTTCAAAGGGGTTAAGCTTCATTCTTAAAAATTGTTAAAGGAGAATTGATTTTATTTGAATAAATATTCCCCGATAAGTTCTTATTTGACTAGTTGAGCATGTATTCGTGTGCGTTCCTGCGTCGCACGGATGATTCGCGAGCAGGGTATTTGTCCACTTTATGTGACTGCGTCGCATGGATGATTCGCGGACAGGGTATTTGTTTACTTTATGTTGACTGTGTCGCATGGATGATTCGCGAGCAGGGTATTTGTTTACTTTATGTTGACCGCATCGCATGGATGATTCGCGAGCGGGGAAAATAGATGCATCTATTGGTTCGAGCCGTTCGACCCTCGGCAGTGCACAATTTACATTTCTGTTGGATCGGGCCGTCGCCTCGACATGATATGTGCATGTTTATGTTACTTAAGTGAAGTACTTGACGTAGTTATTGCCCTTTTGGCATGACATGAATTACTGAAGATAGAAGAAAAGAAATCCTGAAAATCCTTTGCTAATTATTAAAGGTGTTTACCTGTTTTACAGCCTTGTGAACTAGAGAATGTTATATAAATCCATGAATTCCCCACATTTTAGTATATCATTATTGGAGAATTAGTAAGTGTCAAAGTTGACCATCTCGTCTCTACCCCTTCGGGATTAGGCGAGACACTCACTGAGTACACGTTGATTACGTACTCATACTACACTTCTGTGCATTTTTGTTTCACAGGTACACGTACACTTCTAGCAGCCTATTGGTGTTGCGGCATGGATAACTCTAGAACTAGGTGAGCTACAAATTTGCGAGGCGACCTGCAGCTAGTGTAGTTCCTTTTTGTACTTTGATTATTTATTTCCTGTCCACTGTATTTCGGACAGAGGTTTTATTTTAATTCATTGTCAGTAGTCGCTCATGCACTTGTGACACCGGGTTCTGGGGTGGTTTTCGAAAGGTTTGATTTAATTGTTATTGTTAATTTGAATTGAAGCAAAAACCCTTTTATTTATGAAAATGGAAGGAAATTTCTGGAATTTGATGTATTTAGAAAGGATTCTTAAATCGTTAATCTAATTGGCTGGCCTGACAGCGGTGTCCGGCGCCACCACGACCCTTAGTGGATTTTGGGTCGTGACACAATTCAAGCTACCAATGGGTTCACAATTAATCCACGTACAACATGCTTTTGGGTCCTAACTACCCGGACAATAGCATAATAGTAGCTACGCATGGACTCTCATCACCTCGTGCGTACGTAGCCCACACAAATAGGAGCACATAATCAATTACTTCACCTATGGGGTAAATTCCCCCTCACAAAATTAGAAAGGAGACTCACCTCACTCCAAAGACTCATAACCGGTATTCTACATTCTTTCGAAGACTTGCACCAACGTAAAATGCTCCAAAACTAGCCAATGATTATACAAATCCATTAATATATGTTCAATTAAACTTTACAACCCAATTTGTAATAATTCTTAACCCCGAACAAAAAGTTGACCAAAACGCCCTCGGGCCCACGTGCCCGGATTCAAAATTTTCTCGAAGATATACTCTACCCATAGCTTCACTAGCTCAAATATATAATTTACTCCTAATTCCATGCTCAAGTTCGTGATAAAATCCAATTTATCAAGTTTCTAGGTTTTCTTCCAAAAATCTCAATTTTCCCACAATTTTCCCACAATTTTCATGTCTAATTCCATGATATAATCTTGTATTTAACTTGGAAGTGAGTAGGAGTAACTTACCTTAACATAGATGACGAAATCCCTTCTTGAAGCTCTTCAAAAAATCATCCATGCTTTGAAGAAATGAAGAAAAATGAGCTAAACCCGCTAAAATACCATTCTGCCCAGGTATTTACTCATCGCGATCGCGAAAAATGCTCTGCGATCGCGGAAAACAATTTTTCCAGCCCAAAATTTACTCTTCGCGATCGCGGAAAGAGCAACGCGATCGCGGAGAACAATTTTCCAGCCTTCCGGACAGCTTCTAGTAGAATAGTCATAACTCTTTGCACAAAATTCCAAATGATAAATAGTTTAATGTTCTGAAAACTAGACTCAAACATATACAATTTCCATACATTGGTAATTTACCAATTCTTTATATATTTCAAGATATAATCTGTCATAGTCAGCCTATGTGTAACACAACTTTCTTCATCATCTTTCCGGATACCCTATAGTGTAACAGTCATAACTTTTTGTACAGAAATCCAAAACATGAATGATTTACTTTTATAGAAACTAGGCACAAAGAGATACAACTTCCATTTTTATATCATCTCAAAATTCCTTATAGATTATGAGATATGAGCCTCCGAAGTCGCATCAGTGCAGCAGAATATTTACTCTACGCGATCGCGAAAGTCTTTCCGCGATTGCGATTCACTGGCCCGTGTCTCACATTTTACTCACCGTGATCGTGACCAATTCCCCGCGATCTCATATACCACTGCAGTAGCCAAAAAACAGCATTTATAAATGGCCTAGAAATGGTCCGAAGCCACCCCGAAACTCACCCGAGCCCCTCGGGACCCCGTCCGAACGTGCCAACAAGTCTGGAAACATATCATGGACTTAATCGAGGATTCAAATCACATCAAGAAATGTCAAAATCACGAATCACACCAAAATTCATCTTTATGAACTTTGAAATTTCTAACTTTCACATCCAATGCTGAAACCTATAAAATAACGTCCGATTGACCTTAAATTTTGCACACAAGTCACATTTGACGTTACGGACCTACTCCAACTTCCAGAATCGGATTCCGACCCCGATATCAAAAAGTCAACCTCCGGTCAAACTTCTCAAAAACCTTCAAATTTCTATCTTTAGCCAAATGGCTCCGGAATCACCATACAGAGCTATTCACATTCTCGGAATCCCAAACGGACATCGATAACACTGAAATGCTCTTCAAGCCAAACTTATGAAATTTCTTCTAAAATGCTAACTTCCTCAATAACGCCAAAACTCTCTCGGTTTATCCAAAACCCGAACTGGGCATACGCCCAAGTCCGAAATCATCATACGAACCTACTGGAACCTTCAGATCCTGATTCCGAGGTTGTTTACTCAAAAATCCAATCCTAGTTCATTCTTTCAACTCTAAGCTTCTCAAATGAGAATTTTCATTTAAATTTTACTCCAATCTTCCTGAATTTAAATTTCGACCATGCGAACAAGTCAAAATACCTGAAATGAAGCTGTTTATGGCCTCAGACTGCTGAACGACGCGTTAGGGCTCAAAACAACCTGTCGGGTCGTTACAACTAAGGCACGTCCTCCTTTTTTTGGTTTTGTTTTCCTATTTTTTTTAACTTAACTAATAATTAATGATACCCACCTCTAGTAATTAATAATATTAAAATTATTAATACTCCCATAATTGTATATCCAATTATTTATAAATAGAGAAGTAACTCAAAATCAATCACAAGAGTTTAAATCCGTATTAGCAGTATAATATAAGGGAAAAAAAATTAATTCTATATTTGGCGTATGTTTAAACTTCTATAGATTTGAGGAGTGTTACAAAAGGATATCACACAGAACTTCAGCATTCTAGTAGCCGGGCTTGAAGTAAAGCTCTAGAGCAGAATTTTTTGTTTTATAACTCGCGAACTTCAGCTCTAGAGCTGAAGTTTTTCTTTTGTAACTATTTGACTCAAAAGATATAAAACGTTTTGAACAAATCAATCCAATATGAAGGGGTAAATCGTAGCCGAATATAATAAACTCTAGGATGATAACAATTGTGATATGATGATATAGAGAAAATAAGATGCTTTCTTTTACAAAACAAATCTCCCCCCTTCCTCTTATATACTGAGGAATTTACCCCAATCACAGGAATGACAGCTTAAGAAGTATCCAAAGAATATTCCCTTTCTCCTAATGTACTGATTCTATCGTCGATGTCATGATATATTTCCTTTTATCGCGGTCATATTCCTCTAGGCATAGGCTCGTGGGTGCTCGTTCGTTCGTTGTGTTGGCCGCAGGTCGTGGTCGATCAAATTCGGTTCATAGAAAGTACCTCGACGTGGTCTATGGCTGAGTGGAGAAGGGTGACCACATTCTCTTTGCTAATATTCTTAGTGGCCATAACTAATTTTGCGAGGCCATCCGCTTCAATATTCTGTGCCTTAGGAATTTGATTGAGGCGGCATTCATCGAACTCCGACATTAGTTTGTGGATTTCTGACTGATACCTTTGTAGTCTCTGCTCTTTGATTTGGAAAGTCCCTGTGACTTGATTTACAACGAGTTGAGAGTCACAGTAGAGGATGAGTCGTCGGGTGCCGTATTTGAGGGCTAACTTCAAACCTGCAATCACAGCTTCATACTCGGCCTCGTTGTTAGTCATCTTGGGGTATCATATGGATTGGAGAATTACTTTGCCTGTAGGGACTTCGAGGACGAGTCCTAGTACCGATCCTGAGGCATTCGAGGTGCCATCGGTGTAGAGGATCCAGAGATCAGTACGTGTGGAAGCGTGAAGTGCTTCTTGTTTCTCCTCGGGCAATATTTCTGTGCTGAAGTCAACGACAAATTCATTGAGCACTTGCGACTAAATGGCGGTTCGCAGTTGGTATGTTATGTTGTGCTGGCTTAGTTCTATGTCCCATTTAGCGAGTCTGCCTGAGAGCTCGGGTTTATGCAGTATACCTCTTAGGGGGAAGGTTGTTACTACCTTTATGGGGTGGCATTGAAAATATGGTCTAAGCTTGCGTGAAGCCACGACCAGTGCCAGAGCTAGCTTTTGAAGGTGAGGGTACCTTGTCTCGGCATCTATTAAGGTTTTGCTGATATAGTAAATTAGAGATTGTGTACCTTGATTTTTGCAGACCAGGACTATGCTAACTACGACTTCAAACACTGGCAAATGCACAAGAAGACACTCACCCGGGTGTGCTTTGACGAGCATTGGTGGTGAGGACAGATACACTTTTATCTTCCTTAGGGCATCGACGCATTCCTCGTTCTATTGCTACCAATGATCTTTCTCAATACACTAAAGAACTTGTGGCATCTGTCTGAGGATCGTGAAATGAACCTCGATAAGGCGATTATTCACCATGTTAGCTTCTGTACCTGTTTCTTGCTGGTCAGTACCTCTGGTCTTGTGTCGATGGCTTTGATCTGATCTATGTTGACTTCAATTCCACGTTATGACACGAGGAAGCTGAGGAATTTCCCTGAGGTTACACCGAAGGTGCACTTATTGGGATTTAGCTTCATCCCGTACTGCCTTAATATCTCGAAGGCCTCTCTCAGATGGCTAATATGATCTTCTTTCTTCGTTGACTTTACCATCATGTCAACGATATAGACTTCCATGGTTTTGCTAAGCTGCTCTTTGAATATCTTGGTGACTAGCCTTTGGTACGCGACATCACTTTATAACAATACATTCCTTGGTGAGTGATGAATGTCGTCTTTTCTTGATCTTCTTCGTCTATTAGAATTTGATTATAACTGGAGTAGGTGTCAAAGAAGCTCAATAATTCATTCCCTGCTGTCACATTCATTAGTTGGTCGATATGGGGCAACGGGAAGGAATCCTTTGGGCATGCTTTGTTTAGTTCGGTGAAGTCTACGCACGTTCTCCACTTCCTATTCTTTTTTTGACCATAACTACGTAGGCGACCCATTGGGGGTACTTTGATTCCCTAATGGAACCATTAGTGAGTAATTTATCCACCTCTTCACTAACTGCCTCATTGATTGTAGGGTTGAACTTTCTCTTCATTTGTTGTACCAGTGGATAGAGTGGGTCAACATTTAGTTTGTGAGTGGCGATATCCTTTGGGATTCCGGGCATATCTGAATGGGAGAAGGCAAACAAATCGGCATTGTTAGTTAAAAATTCACGATACTTACCTGGCTCAGAGAGGTTATGCCCTATGTAAGCTCTTTTTGTGGTGTTGGCATCGTCCAATTGGACTGGGTCAAGATCCTCTACAGTTGCCTTGCAGGCTTCTACGATGTCTGGGTCTTCGATGGCCTCTGTTGGTAGGTCGGGCTTAGTTCCCGACATGGCTGATTTCTATGCCTACGCACTTGCACCCTTCAGTTATTTGGTATGCATGCATTCTTGGGCTATTCGATAGCATTCTTGGGTAGTGTGTGGCTCGCCTCAGATGTTGAATATTCCCCATGGAGTGGGAAATTTAATCACTTTATAAAAGCTTGAGGGGACATCTCGCATGGCGTGTATCCATGGGCGTCCTATGATAGCATTATAGGCCGTTTTCGGTTCATGACATGGAATGTTGTTTCCAGCATGACTCCCCTGCTAGTACATGCAACACTATTTCTCTGGATGTCCGTTCCATTGTATTGTTAAAATCTGTTAGTGTTATGCAACACGGTATTATTTTATCCTCGAGCCTTATTTGCATGATGACTCTCGGGTGAACAATACAAGCGCCACTTCCGTCATCTACCATGATTCTTTTTACATTTGTATCGGCGATGCATAAAATTATAACCAAACCATCATAGGGAGGGAAAGACAAACTGTCGGCATTCGACTTATCGAACATGATACTGTCTTCGAGGTCGTCATACCGTTTGTGGGCGACCGTCCGTTTGAGCTTACGTGTGGTGGTGAACTTCACATGGTTGATCACTGCATCGATGCCACCGCTGATGATCATCTGTATTGTACGTGCTGGCGATGGTGGTTTTGGAGGTCCTTGAGATAGGTCACGTCCTCTGGCGAAGTTGGCCCTTCCTTTATTGCTGAGCAGTTTTTTCAGGTACCCCTGGTTCAGCATCCTAACTACTTCGTGCTGCAGACCTATGTAGTCTTCGGTCTTGTGTCCTCTTTCCTGATGGAATTCGCAGAGTGTCACACCTCCTTTTTCCGAAGCTTTACTACACCCCGGGGAAGGGTATAATAAAAAAAGAGTTTTTCCAATTAAAGGACAATCGAAACGGGATTCGTTTTATTTAAAGTTTAGAGTCGCCACTTGGGAGATTTATGGTGTCCCAAGTCACTGGTTTGAATCCCGAATCGAGGAAAGGGTTTGACTCTGTTTAACAGTCGCGAACCAAAAATCCGGGTAAGGAATTCTGTTAACCCGGGAGAAGGTGTTAGGCACTCCCGAGTTCCGTGGTTCTAGCACGGTCGCTAAACTGCTATATTTGAAAAAAATTTGATTTTTAATACATGTTAATCTATAGTGCAATATTAAAGTTATTTACCGCTTTTAATTATTTTTTATGAAAGTGAACGTCATTTAAAAACGTATTTTCGGATCACGTCACATGAAATGCACCCGGATCCTCAACACATTCTTATTCAATGTTTCGGATTTGGATTTGGGTCGCATGAAATGTACACACGGGTTTAGGAATGTAATTTATTAAAATTGCATCTAAAGAGACTAACGTGTTGTTATCTTTTGGGAAGGCCGTGAAATTTACTAAACAGCCCGTCCCGAGTTTCTAAGTATTTTTAATTAAGCAATTAATGAGGGCCCCGCAAATTGTATTTGGTTTGGCGAGGCTCGTCTCATTTTATTATTAGAAGGCCAACCTAAAGCTAACTAAAATTTTCCATTTTATTATTTGTCTCTAAAAGGCCAATTAATTTGCATTTATAAATTCGGGCCTCAAGTTCAAGTCCGAATTCAAGCAAAAGGGAGAACCCTCTTAATTTGAACCCGCTACCTAACTCGAAAACCCAAATTTATTTTACAAATTAATACCCTGTATTCCTAAGGTGAACTTTTTAAAGGGTGTTCTAATTTTGGCCCAACTAATCTAGCTAATGGTCTGTACACTTAAAAGAATATCTAAACCCCAACTATTTGCAAGATCAAATATTGACTTATCAATTATTAGCCAACTCAAAACCAAAAGCTTCCTACAGTTCCAAATTGATCGTGACCCAATTGATTACTCTTTTCTAACATATTTCGAATGGTTTAAACTTTCTTTTATACATTCCATAAAGACCCAAAATACCATGGCAAGCAACAGAATGGCTTTCGTAAACATGTAAAGGTGATCACACAAGATGTTACTCAAGCACAAGATAAATAAAGAATGTGTATATCACCGAAAGGTTTAGAGGCTCCATAGACAATTAGCACTAAGAAGACCAAAATGGGAACTAAACATCTTGACATGTAACTCCTTTCAATTTCCAAAGACTTAACAAAAGAAAAAAGGAAGGACACTACAATTGAAATCTATCCCAAGAAATATACTCTCAATATACCCCTCTTTTTGTGATCCAATTCGCAGTTCTTAAATCTTAATTCAATCAATCATAAAATATAAATTAAACACTATATAAGACCAGTTCAACTATGAATATTTGAATCTAACGCAAGTAATTCACAATAAGGTCACACAAATAATTTCCTCAAGCTTAGTATTAAACATAATGCAAATCACAAGCAGTCTTTTTAATAAACAGCACCTATTATCTCAAAATAGACAAAACCAAGCTTAGTGGCAAATGCAGGGACTATTCAATTTTGTGACTATTCAAAAGCAACACATTGCTATTTATATCTTATGCGGTGAAGCCAAGCTTCCTACCTGTCAGTAGCTTGAAGAAACCGTAAAATGTTAATATGAGCTTTCTTATTTATCGAACAACAAAATTATATTAGTACGAATTTCCAGGCACAAAATGACGAGATTTACCATTAAGAGCAATATGCTCTGTTTCTATTATAAGAACTACACGGCCCATTAATTCGCTTCTTAATGAATAAAAATCACATAAAAATGAACACCGATTTGCCAAAAACACAATCAAGTCCATATGGATCACTTGAATAAACGAAAATTTGGCAAATAAATTAACCAGTCTAGTCCACAGCACTATCTAACACATAATCAATATTTCCAATACTGAAATCCAATATATTCTAACAGATGAACAAATTGAAGCAGATTTTATAGTGCTATAATATACGTATGATGGTTACAATGATTTGAGACCAAAAATGGTACCTGGACAGCAACAAAACAGTCCACAATTTGGCCAAGGAAAGGAGAAACGAAGATGAATAGAGCAGATTGAAACAGAAACAACGATTTCAGCAACAAATTTGGTAAGGCACAACAGATTCAACGGCAAATTTTGAACTCACAACCCTCTTTGAAACCCTGATTTTCAGAAATCTTTTCCTTGGTTTTCAGATCTAATCTATTTGTTTTTTGAAAATAGATGAATGATCGGAAGGGGAAGGTCCGATTTTCTTTTCTCAAAATGGAGAGAGTAGTCAGTTGCTCTTCAGGAGGATGGTCCTTTTTGGCATTTCCCCTGTGTGATCTCTAAGGGTCAGTTTTTATCTCCACCGAGGAGGAAGAAAGTGGGGAAGGGATCACGCATCTCTCGTGTCCCTAAGGGAAATGGGTGCTAAGTAAAGGGGATTTGGGCTTGGCGGGTCGGGTCTGGTAGGAATTCTTTTGGGCTGGGGTTAATTAAAGAGAAGCCCAATTTATTTTTAACAAAGTAAGACCTTTTTTCATTGTTTTTCTTTTATTTATCTATGTATTTCATTTTGTATTTGTATTATTTCTGATTTTATAGAAATGCAAGGATTAAAATAAAGTCCTAATATATTTCAAATTTAAACTAACTAACTCCTAAATTTGTTTAAAAACTATTTTATTACGAATTCACAATTAACAATTAAAAATGCAAAAAGTGGACTATTTTGTTATTTTTTTTGTATTTTATTCTAAAACAAATTAACCCTAAATTAATCCTAAAATATGAAATTAGATCCTTAATGCAAATGCATATTTTTATATTTTTCATACGAATTAAAATGCACAGATAAAATGCAACAATTATAAAAAAATGACAAAAATTCACAAAAAGTTGTAAAAATAAAGAAAAATCATTTTGTTTGAAATTTTTGGGAATAATTCATATATAGGGCAAAAATCACGTGCTCACAGCTGCCCCTCTTTGCTCGGAAAAATGAAAGGTTTTTTGGGCAAAGATAAGTGAGCAAATACGAGCGATTTTTGCCCGTTTGAATATTCCGTGTGAAGCATTTTTGAAAAGTTTGAACGCACCCTGCTTCAGAGGCTGCCTATATATCCCGGGCTAAACAAGAATCATGTCAGTGTAGTTCGGGAGTGTCTGGTAGCTGGGGCTAGCAGGAGCTGTGATTTCACTGCTGTTGCTGCTGCTACTGCTCGCTGACCTTCTTATTACACCGTGGTAAAACAAAAGAAGCTAACCTAAGCTATGATTTATGAGTTACAACAGATCCTATCTATGTCTTCAAACTTGCTGTTGTGTTGTCTTGAACTTGTATCTTACATTCTTTCAATGGGATTCTTGTTGTTGCCTTGAATTGTGATTGGCGATGTTTTGCCATTCCTCCGAATGATGCTTGATTGCTGCAACTTGAAATACGTGCCTCTATTCTCCAGGCGGGCTCCTAGTTGATGACGCTTGAGAAGTATTCCCTTGTTCTCAAAGTGGGCTCCTGACTGCTGAAACTTGAAAAGTATTCCCTTTGTTCTCCAGGTGGGCTCCTGATTGCCACAAAATTAACGAACAAAGAAAATTTTCTGCCCCAGTTTGGTGGCTAGGCAGACTTGTGAGTTGTTACCTAAGCTATTGATACGATGGTGAGAGCAGAACTAAAGACTTGATCTGGCATGGACGTCCCTTGTGAGTAAAACTATTTGACTAAGATTTTTATCCTAGGAGAAATGTCATCAGACTAGGTTTTCTGTTATCGTAGGAGAATGATTCATTCGGACTAAGATTTAGATCCTATGAGAAAGTTTATCTGACTAGGTTTACTATCTCAAGAGAAAGATTCATCAGACTAGGTAGTTTGTTATCTCAGAAGAAAGATTCTTCACACTAAGATTATGATCCTAGGAGGCGGTTCCTCAGACTAGGGTGTTTTGCTATCTTAGGAGAAAGATTCATCCGACTAAGATGTTGATCCTAGGAGAGAGTTCATCAGACTAGGTCCATTTTTGTTATCTTAGGAGAAAGTTCATCAGACTAAGATTTTGACTCTAGGAGAAGATTCATCAGACTAGGTCTATTTGTTATCTTAGGAGAAAGTTCATCAGACTAGGTCTTTTGTTATCTTAGGAGAAAGATTCGTCAGACTAAGATTTTGATCCTAGGAGAAAGTTCATCAGACTAGGTTTACTATCTCAAGAGAAAGATTCATCAGACTAAGATTTTGATCCTAGGAAAAGATTCATCAGACTAGGTCTTTTGTTATCTCAGGAGAAAGATTCTTCAGACTAAGATTATGATCCTAGGAGGCGGTTCCTCAGACTATGGTGTTTTGCTATCTTAGGAGAAAGATTCATCTGACTAAGATGTTGATCCTAGGAGAGAGTTCATCAGACTAGGTCCATTTTTGTTATCTTAGGAGAAAGTTCATCAGACTAAGATTTTGATCATAGGAGAAAGTTCATCAGACTAGGTCCACTTTGTTATCTTAGGAGAAAGGTTCATCAGACTAAGATTTTGACTCTAGGAGAAGATTCATCAGACTAGGTCTATTTGTTATCTTAGGAGAAAGGTTCACCAGACTAAGATTTTGATTTTAGGAGAAGATTCATCAGACTAGGTCTTTTGTTATCTTAGGAGAAAGATTTGTCAGACTAAGATTTTGATCCTAGGAGAAAGTTCATCAGACTAGGTCTATTTTGTTATCTTAGGAGAAAGATTCATCAGACTAAGATTTTGACTCTAGGAGAAGGTTCATCAGACTAGGATTTCTGTTATCTTAGGAGAAACATTCATCAGATTAAGATTTTAACTCTAGGAGAAGATTCATCAGACTAGGTCTTTTGTTATCTCAGGAGAAAGATTCATCAGACTAAGATTCTGATCCTAGGAGAAGATTCATCAGACTAGGTTTACTATCTCAAGAGAAAGATTCTTCAAACTAAGATTATGATCCTAGGAGGAGGTTCCTCAGACTAGGGTTTCTATTTTTTTTTATCTTAGGAGAAAGATTCATTAGACTAAGATTATGATTTGGAGAAAAATCCATCAGACTAGGCCTTTTATCCTAGGAGGAAACATTGTGAAAAGTAATGGCAAAGGTCAATGATTTGAGAAACTTCCCTTTTGTCGGTTCTACTCTTGTTCCTTTTCTTTTTCTCTCCTTTCTTATTCCCTTACTGTTGAACCAACTTTCTTGCACTGCTTTGTTCCTGTTTCAAACAAAGAAAACTTGTGAGTTTTTGGTTTGTGGCTTTGAGGGCGGCACAATATCCTCCATTTATTGCATTGCATGAACTGGCGTCTCCCCAATCCTTATATTTCATATGAATCCCGCAGTATGTCTATTGCCCCCCACTTCGGGTATATGATGTTCTTTCTTGGCTTAACCACTGGCTTCGGCCTTGAGTTTATTGTTCCTTCACTCACCATGATAACTGATTCCCACTCGAAGATCTTGCTTGTTTATTGACTAACCACTTTCCTTGCTACCCTTGACACGGAGAATACCCCTGATCCGTTCACCAAAACACCCTTCATCTGTTGCATGGTTCCTAAATTGAGACGTATCAAACTCTTGTATTTCACACGAATCCCAAAAGCATGCTGATTGTGGCCAATTCATTGTGCCTGCTGTTTTCTCCTGACTTGACGCCTTTATGTGTTCACCAGATCCTATTCTGTTTAATTGGAAAGCTTGGTGGAAAATTTTGAAGTCATTTCTTACTTCTTTTGAACAATAGACCCAGGAAGAGGGAGTAAAACAAGGTGGGAGGAATAGAATAAAGGATAATGGAAAGAGACGATTCCTAACAAGAAACCTAGAGAGGAGTGACCCATCCGATGTGGATACCGACTCTAGCGACCTTGACATGCACCTGCAGCCTACTCTGTTTTAGCAAACCTAATGTTTGGCTCTTGTTGTACCTTTTTGCCGTGAAACTGGGCTTTACTGCTCCGCTTGCCCGATCTGATTCACCATCCTTATTCGACTTGTGGTGCCCGTAGAGTTTTCACCATCAAGCCTCTCTCATTTTGGTTTTTCTCTCAACTCACCGTCGCCTTATGGTGCCTGTAAAGGTTTTCACCAATAAGACTCTCTCATTTTTTATTTCTCTCATCTTTCATTGCCTTGAGGTACCCGTGGTGGTTCTCATTGACAAGATTCTTTCATTCTTCATTTCTTTCGTCTGGATTGGAGTGTTGTCCCTGATATGATTCACCTCTTCTTGTTTGACTCGACATTTCTTGAAGATTGATTGGAAGGTCTTTCTTTGGACCATAATGTGGGCTTTTGGATAGGGATAGAAAGAAAGGTATCAAAGGCTCAAAACAATTCAATATGGGTTCAAAATTACAACTTTCGGAATCAGACTTCTCCCAACAACCACAACTTCTGCCCCAGTTTCCTTCTTGGGGACTTTTGGATTTTTGGTTTGGTGTGACTGAACCTCAGAGAGAGGCTGCCTATGTACCCTTTCGGAATCAAGTCAAACGTAGTTCAGAAGACTACTTTTATTGTTGCGATCTTTCTTCCACTTTTCTTTTCCTTTCTTTTCATTCTTTTCTTTTCCTTCTCTTTTCTTTTCTTTTCTTCTCTTTTCTCTTTTTGCTTTTTCTTTTCTTTTCTCTTCTTTTCTTTTCTTTCCATTTTTTTCTCTTTTTGCTTTTCTTTTCTTTTCTCTTCTTTTGTTTTCTTTCTTTTATTTCTTTTCTTTTCTCTTTTTTTTTCTTCTTTTTCTTTTTCACTGTTTTTCTCTTGTTTCTCCACTTACTTTCCCCGCTCGAGCTTACGAGTTTTATTATTTGATTCCGAAAAAGGGGTATGCAAGAAAACAACCGAGACTCAAAGGGGTAACAAAGGATAAAGTGTTTGGATAGCAGAATAAAATGCCTTCATCATTCCAATCTCTCAAAACATGCCAAGTACAAACTACACAGTTAAACAAGCTGAGGAGAACACACATAACACTTTTTGATTGATTCACATACTTGCCTTCTGTATTTGTCAATTGCTCAGCACCATTGGACAACAATCTTGGTACCACGAACGGTCCCTGTAGATTTAGGGTAAGCCTGCCTTTGGCTTCAAACCGATGCGGCGTGATGCATTTCAATAGTATTTCTTTATGTTCTATTTGCCTCCCAGTTTCACTTCATTTGGGCTCGAAGTGATCTCAAAGTGTCTTTACTCATTTCCCTTAAATATCCTTACAGCTTCAACATTGTTTCATTGCTTCATTACTAAACTGACTTTTAAAATCAGGCTGAGAATTATGCGTACATGTCATGTCACTAGAACCAGCATAAAAGAATTGTAAAGGGAGAAGGTAACTAAATAAAATGACTAGAAATGACAGGAAATATAGAATTGCATTAGACTGACGGTGAAAGGATTTAAACAACAAAACAAGCAAACTGAACTAGTTACAGTCCTTGAACGAACCTAGACGGCACTAAACAAGCTATTATAACTAAACAAAGCAAAGTGAAAAGATAGAAGGGTTTGGGTCACAAGATAATGTCCGGATTACAACCTTGAGAATAAACTGGACAACAGAAATGACAACAAAATAAACCACCAAAACTCCATTCTAGCTAACCAAGAGATGGAGCGTCTTTCCAACCACAAAACTCGACACCTTAGCCACTGGATTGCCCATCAAAATTACTGGGACCTCCATTCAACAAGTTTCCGAGAGGATTCTCATACTCCCCGTTGCCATGGATCTTCCCCACAAAATGTGCACCGTCATGTGCAAGTAAAGGATTCTGTGAAATGTTCTGGGTGCCACTGTCCTGGACCGCAATTATCCCTTCCTGAATCATTCTTTCTATCTCTCTTTTCAAATCCTGGCAACTTACGACATCGTGCCCCTGGGCATTGGAATGGTATTCACACCTTTTTGACAGGTCAAAGCTTCTAGCATGCTTGTCCATATGATTTGGAGGAATCGGTGTAATCAGGTTATAATGCTTTAGTTTTTCAAACAAGTCTGCATATGATTCTCTGATGGGGGTGAATGATTCTTGCTTCTGCGCCCTTTCTTTCTTGAGATATTGGTTGGCCCGCAAACCCGCTCCAGGGGGATTCTTGTAGGCTCTTTGAGGTGGGTAGGTGTTTTGAGTTGGGTAAGTATTTTGTAGAGTTGGTGCACGCCATGTCGCAGAGAAGTGGGGGCCATGGGGTGGGTAATAGTGTTGTGGAGGGGGGAGTAAGTTTGGGGACGGGGTCGAGGTTGATGATAATACGGTGATGGGCCCCTGGACCAAGTTCTCGAGTCAA
Organism: Nicotiana glauca; assembly: GCA_026770625.1. NCBI lineage: Eukaryota > Viridiplantae > Streptophyta > Magnoliopsida > Solanales > Solanaceae > Nicotiana > Nicotiana glauca. Next base: position 38,579 of record MU711738.1, on the reverse strand, counting down.
CTATCGCCACATCTTCTTTCTTTTTCTTTCCTAGTACCCCTCCACTCTGGATAGCTTGGGTAGTTGCCTTGATTGCCGAATAGCTCATGATTTTATCGGATTTGAGCCCCTCTTCAATCATACTTCCCATTTTCACTACCTCGTTAAAAGATTTTCCCACTGCTGACACCAGATGACCATAGAAAGTAGGCTCCAAAGCCTGTAAGAAGTAATCGACCATCTCGCTTTCTTTCATTGGAGGATCGACTCTTGCTGCCTGTTCTCTCCACCGGAAACCGTACTCCCTGAAACTTTCCCCTGGCTTCTTCTCAATTTTAGTCAGTGATAGACGGTCCAGGATGATTTCGAGATTGTACTGGAAATGGTAGGCGAATGCTTGTACCAAGTCATCCCAGGTGTACCATCGAGCATGATCTTGTCGTGTATACCACTCCAAAGCTGAACCACTTAGACTTTGGCTGAAGTATGCCATTAGTAATTCATCCTTCCCACTGGCCCCTCTCATTTTGCTGCAGAATCCCCTCAGGTGGGCTACCGGGTCACTATGACCGTCATACAAATCGAATTTTGGCATTTTGAACCCTGCGGGTAACTGAACATCTGGGAATAGACACAAATCTTTATAAGCCACACTGATTTGGCCACCCAACCCTTTCATGTTCCTGAAAGACTGCTCCAGGCTTTTTACTTTCCGAATCATCTCTTCCTGCTCCAGGTTTTTAAGCGGCTTTTAAGTTTCCACCGGGAGCTCGAAGTGAGGGGTGTAAGAATATGGCTCAGGCACATTAAAAGTAGGTTCAAGAAGATAGCACTGACTGTCGTGAGCTTGAAACAATGACTCACTGGAAGATCTTTGCCATGTGTCAGGTGGAGGCGCCACAAAGACAGGGGTAATTGTTGGAGGATGGTTTTGTTTGGGTGGTGGAGCCTGGGGAGGATAGGAGTTGGTGCTATAATTTTGTTGGTGGAAAGGGAAAGGTGCAGATGCATGCATAAGAAGAAGCTCCTAAGACTGAGCCAAAGGTGGGATATATGCTGGATTGGCAGGATAAACTGGCGCTGGCTGACCTTTAGCCCAAGCCTATTGCATCTCGGCCATCTGCTGCCTCAACTTATACATCTCTTCCTTCATTGCTTTAACATCCACCACTTCCACCTCTTTTGATGGGTCCACGATACTGGTATCTGATTCTTGGCCTGTCATGTTCATTTTGGTTTTTGCCCGGGTATTGTAAGAATGGGTGACCAGGATGCCAACTGCCTTTTGTCCTTGTGTTGTAAAAACTAGTTACCATGCTAAAACCACAAACCAACCACCTTTCTGGAATGACACGACAAAAATAAAACATCACGTTAGCGTTAGGGCATTTAACATATTGGCAATAATTTTTGATCGGGTGCATGCGTCATCCCGACTTTTTCCTTATTTCCAATTGCAAACTTTCTCTTCCTTTTTTTTTGGCCTTTGTCTTCTCTTGTTCCTATTTTCTTCCTTTCTTGATTTTTCTTTTCTTTCTTGTTTTTCCGCTATTTTCTTTTCTTTTTGCCCTTTTGTGATTTTTCCTCTTTTTTTTTTTTTTTGCCTTTTTGTGGTTTTTCCTTTTTTCCCCCTTTTTTTGTTCTTTTTCTTTTGGTTATGGTCGAATCCTATGTGGATTGCCTACGTATCATGACCCCGCATGAATCAGACCGAGCGTAGTTCTTGTAAATTAATGCAAAAATAAAGAGATAACTTTTTGGGATTTTCAAATTTGTTTTTCTTGAAGGGAAACTACAGAGCAGACTCAAAATAACAAACTACAAACTCGATGATTAAAACTAGATCAAGAGTACATCAAAGCTTCACATCTTGGGACCCGTGGGGCATCACTCGGCATCGCCACAGGCCTCCGTAAGACTGAGAAAGCTTCAACGTCAATTGTGACTATTTAAAGAAAACTGGCCATGTAATAGCTTATTTTGACTTTAAAAACAACAAAGTGGCTATTTTTTTGCAAAATTTCGGTTGAGAAGACAAAACTCGATTTTGCGGATACGGCCTTTCAGCACTTCCGAGTGGGAGATTTTAAGGCTGTGCCCGCAAATCGTTTTAAAATGATTCAGGGTGGCTGTTCTTGTAAAAACAGCCTTCCGGCGCCCTTTTGGCGACATTCGGCTTATTTTTCAACAAGAATGACAATACCCGACTTATTGGATAAAAACTAAAATTTTGGTATTTTTGGTTATTTTTGCAAAAGGGATGATTGGACCCGTCAATGTTTGCCTACGTATCTCACACTTGGTGAGAATCAAACCAGCGTAGTTCGGGCCGATTGACCAAAATCAAAACTATTTTTGACCAGCAATTTTCTTTCTATATATATATATATATATTTTTTTTTTTTCAAAATTTTTCTATTTTTTTTATATTTTTTCATTTTTTCAAAAATCCGGCAGCATTTCGGTACTATTTGGGCATTGGTTTTTTCACAATAAATGGTTATACTCCCTTACTGCTATTTTTCAAAAAACTTTCACTCATTGTATACAAGTCGGTCAATATGCGAAGCCGAGCAAATAAATGCAAGTAGCACATAATATGCATCAGGATGGTCATTTCAATTCGGGTCACCTGTCCTAGACGGACCCAACCCCTATGTTGAGTCCCCTAAGTCAAAATGCACATGATGCAAATAAGCGTCCTACTAGGGATTCGGCATGAGTTTATTGTTATTCTAGGTTTAAATCCTATGTTTATTGGTCTAGACCTGGCTTACCCGAGCGGACAACTCGGGTCGAGGGGGAGGCAGCGTACCGGGGATACAGAAGCTCGCCCAGCTTTGCAACTTATCCAAACCTCGTTCTAAATTGAGAAAAAGACTCTAATAGAAGATAAGCTACACGAAGTGCACTCTTCTCCATGATGTAGAAGACTTAGAAAGAGGCAGGGATTCGCGATAATTTATATACAATTCAACAAATATTAAAGCGGTAAACATTTAGCACGTATAGCATGGATCATGTAGCAAAATAAAATAAAGCCAAATATAACAATTTAACTGAGCTCGAATTCTTGAATCCTGAACCGAAGTTCTGGGTTTTTATCCCCAGCAGAGTCGCTAGAGCTATCACACCTCCTTTTTCCGAAGCTTTACTACACCCCAGGGAAGGGTATAATAAAAAAAGAGTTTTTCCAATTAAAGGACAATCGAAACGGGATTCGTTTTATTTAAGGTTTAGAGTCGCCACTTAGGATATTTATGGTGTCCCAAGTCACCGGTTTGAATCCCGAATCGAGGAAAGGGTTTGACTCTGTTTAACAGTCGCGAACCAAAAATCCTGGTAAGGAATTCTGTTAACCTGGGAGAAGGTGTTAGGCACTCCCGAGTTCCGTGGTTCTAGCACGGTCGCTCAACTGCTATATTTGGAAAAAATTTGATTTTTAATACATGTTAATCTATAGTGCAATATTAAAGTTATTTACCGCTTTTAATTATTTTTTACGAAAGTGAACGTCGTTTAAAAACGTATTTTCGGATCACGTCATATGAAATGCACCCGGATCCTCGACACATTCTTATTCAACATTTTTCGATTTGGATTTGGGTCGCATGAAATGCACACCCGGGTTTAGGAATGTAATCTTATTAAAATCGCGTCTACAGAGACTAACGTGTTGTTATTTTTTGGGAAGGCCGTAAAATTCGCTAAACGGCCTGTCCCGAGTTTCTAAGTATTTTTAGTTAAGAAATTAATGAGGGCCCCACAATTTATATTTGGTTTGGCGAGGCTCGTCTCATTTTATTATTAGAAGGCCAACCTAAAGTAAACTAAAATTTTTCATTTTATTATTTGTCTCTAAAAGGCCAATTAATTTGCATTTATAAATTTGGGCCTCAAGTTCAAGTCCGAATTCAAGCAAAAGGGAGGACCCTCTTAATTTGAACCCGCTACCTAACTCGAAAACCCAAATTTATTTTACAAATTAATACCCTGTATTCCTAAGGTGAACTTTTTAAAGGGTGTTCTAATTTTGGCCCAACTAATTTAGCTAATGGTCTGTACCCTTAAATGAATATCTAAACCCCAACTATTTGCTAGATCAAATATTGACTTATCAATTATTAGCCAACTCAAGACCAAAAGCTTCCTACAGTTCCAAATTGATCGTGACGCAATTGATTACTCTTTTCTAGCATATTTCAAATGGTTTAAACTTTCTTTTATACATTCCATAAAGACCCAAAATACCATGGCAAGCAACAGAATGGCTTCCGTAAACATGTAAAGGTGATCACACAAGATGTTATTCAAGCACAAGATAAATAAAGAATGTGTATACCACTGAAAGGTTTAGAGGCTCCATAGACAATTAGCACTAAGAAGACCAAAATGGGAACTAAACGTCTTGACATGTAACTCCTTTCAATTTTCAGAGACTTAGCAAAAGGAAAAAGGAAGGACACTACAATTGAAATCTGTCCCAAGAAATATACTCTCAATATACCCCTCTTTTTGTGATCCAATTCGCAGTTCTTAAATCTTAATTCAATCAATCATAAAATATAAATTAAACACTATATAAGACCAGTTCAACTATGAATTTTTGAATCTAACGCAAGTAATTCACAATAAGGTCACACAAATAATTTCCTCAAGCTTAGTGTTAAACATAATGCAAATCACAAGCAGTCTTTTTAATAAACAACACCTATTATCTCAAAATAGACAAAACCAAGCTTAGTGACAAATGCAGGGACTATTCAATTTTGTGACTATTCAAAAGCAACACATTGTTATTTATATCTTATGCGGTGAAACCAAGCTTCCTACCTGTTAGTAGCTTGAAGAAACCGTAAAATGTTAATATGAGCTTTCTTATTTATCGAACAACAAAATTATATTAGTTCGAATTTCCAGGCACAAAATGACGAGATTTACCATTAAGAGCAATATGCTCTGTTTCTATTATAATAACTATACGGCCCATTAATTCGCTTCTTAATGAATAAAAATCACATAAAAATGAACACCGATTTGCCAAAAACATAATCAAGTCCATATGTATCACTTGAATAAACGAAAATTTGGCAAATTAATTAACCAGTCTAGTCCACAGTGCTATCTAACACATAATCAATATTTCCAATACTGAAATCATATATATTCTAACAGATGAACAAATTGAAGCAGATTTTGTAGTGCTATAATATACGTATGGTGGTCACAATGATTTGAGACCAAAAATGGTACTTGGACAGCAACAAAACAGTCCATAATTTGGCCAAGGAAAGGAGAAACGAAGATGAACAGAGCAGAATGAAACAACAACAACGATTTCAGCAACAAATTTGGTAAGGCACAGCAGATTCAACGGCAAATTTTGAACTCACAACCTCTTTGAAACCCTGATTTTCAAAAATCTTTTCATTGGTTTTCAGATCTAATCGATTTATTTTTTGAAAATAGATGAATGATCGGAAGGGGAAGGTCCGATTTTCTTTTCTCAAAAGGGAGAGAGTAGTCAGTTGCTCTTCAGGAGGAGGGTCCTTTTTGGCGTTTCCCATGTGTGATCTCTAAGGGTCTATTTTTATCTCCCCCGAGGAGGAATAAAGTCGGGAAGGGATCACACATCTCTCGTGTCCCTAAGGGAAAAGGGTGCTAAGTAAAAGGGATTTGGGCTTGGCGGGTCGGGTCATGGTGGGGATTCTTTTGGGCTGGGGTTAATTAAAGAGAAGCCCAATTTATTTTTAATAAAATAAGACCTTTTTTCTTTATTTTTCTTTTATTTATCTATGTATTTTATTTTGTATTTGTATTTTTTCTGATTTTATAGAAATTAAAGGATTAAAATAAAGTCCTAATATATTTCAAAGTTAAACTAACTAACTTCTAAATTTGTTTAAAAACTATTTCGTGACGAATTCACAATTAACAATTAAAAATGTAAAAAGTGGACTATTTTGTTATTTTCTTTGTATTTTGTTCTAAAATAAATTAACCCTAAATTAATCCTAAAATATGAAATTAGATCCTAAATGCAAATTCATATTTTTATATTTTTCGTACGAATTAAGATGCACAGATAAAATGCAACAATTACCAAAAAATGACAAAAATTCACAAAAAATTGTAAAAATAAAGAAAAATTATTTTGTTTGAAATTTTTGGAAATAATTCATATATAGGGCAAAAATCACGTGCTCACACAGAGGACGTTTGGCCTTCTAGCGCTTGGGTACGATTTCATTTTTTGCGGCCATTGCACCTTCGTGCTCAGCTTTTCCAATGCATACACTATCTCTAAAGGGGAAACACAAAAGTTATGAGCGGATAATAGTGAAGGCATACCTCTTTCGCTTTGAAGGGGTACGGTGTGTCGTAGCACGACATCCTATGTCTTGTAGGGGGTGGGTTAGCTGCTCTGACATAGGACTGATGCCTTTCTCGATTGAAATGTAGGGGTTGATCCCTTCGCCCCTCGTTATGTCGATCTCTCCTTGCCTTGGTCTGAACTGACGTTAATCACTAAATCGGTCCATTCCGATCGTCCTCATCTGCCCTTACCTCGGCACAATAGGCATTGTGAATCTCCTCCCACATGGTTTGGGGGTACTTCATGAGTCTGTTGAGCAGGTTTTTGGTTGCCTTGGATCTGTTCCTGTTTAACCTGTTTTGAAAGGCTGTTACCGCCATCTCTTCTGATATGTTCGGCAAACTCATCCTTACTTTATTGAATCAGGCCAGGAAGTCCCGAAGTCCCTCACCCGTCGTTTGCCTGACAGCGAAGATATCGTTGACCCTAGATTCAACCTTTTTTGCTACTGCATGGGCGGTGGCGAATTTATCCACCATTTCCTCAAATGCCGATATTGATCATGCTGGTAGCTGGGAATACCATGTCAATTCTCCTCCCGTCAAAGTCTCGCCAAACATATTTAGAAGCACAGAAGGTACTTGTTCTTTCAACAGATCATTGCCTTTTACCGTAGTGACATAATGGATTAGATGATCCTCTAGGTCTGTAGTTCCATCGTATATTTTCAAGTATGGAGATCTTGAAGGTTTTTGGAATGGGGTGAGGAGCAGCTCCATTGTTGTATGGTTGTTCGACGAATCGGCCCACATCGCCTTTTGGTAGTAGCTTGGGGGTGCCAGGTATTTTGTCTACCCTTTCCTGATGCTCCTTTATTTGATTACGGAGTGTTTTGTTCTCATTTTCCATCTCTTCTATCTTCTTTAGGATAGCCATGAGCGCATCGTCACCTGCAGTAGTGACAGTGCGGCTGTTGCCTGTTTGCGTGATGCTTGGCTCGTTGGTGGCAGTTGTAATTTCTGCAGTCGGTGAGTCTTTGACATTTCCTTGAGGGGATTTTTCGAGCATTTTGTTCAGAGCACTTGTCAATCATTCCTCTAGCAGCTTTTGACTGCTGGTGGTATTTTTCTCATCATAGACGTGGAATCTCCCCTTTCGCGCGAGACCGTTAGATCCCTATGTGGAAAAGGTAAGATCTCTTCCTCCGGTGTATCCCCTGGTGTTGTGTTCTCACTATGCTCTCTTCCAGCTTCATTGAGGGAGTTCATGAGGTTGTTTGAGACGTCTGCTATCATCTTCAACCTCGCTTCTTTCTCCGCCATTGTTAGTTTTTATGGGGTTTGAAGAATAGTAATTGCCACTTTCAAGAACCTAGATAAGAACTATGATTTCAGCTATGAAAATCTCCATAGACGGCGTCAAATTGTTTGACTCAAAAGATATAAAACCTTTTGAACAAATCAATCCAAGATGAAGGGGTAAATCGTAGGTGAATATAATAAACTCCAGCATGATAACAACAGTGATATGATGATAATAGAGAGAATAAGATGCTTTCTTTTCAAGGTTAATGTCTTTTAAAAAAAATCTCCCCCCCTTTTACAAGGCTTTCACCCCTCTTATATACTGAGGAATTTCCCCTAATCGAAGGAACGATAGCTTAAAAGGTATCCAAAGAACATTCCCTGTCACCTACTGTACTAATTATGCCGTCGATGTTGTGATATCTTTTCTTTTATCGTGATCGTATTCCTCTAGGCGTAGCCTCGTTGGTGCTTGTTCGTTTGTCACATTGGCCACAGGTCGTGGTCGATCAAATTCGAACCCATGTAGTAACAGGCGAACTTCAGCTCTAAAGCTAAAGTTTTTATTTTTATAACTCGCGAACTTCAGTTCTATAGATGAAATTTTTGTTTGTAACTAACGAAGTTTTTAAAACCCTTGAGTTTGTACTGCTGCACTCTCTACTTCTACAGTGGCAGCGACGAGCAAAAGAAAAATCCCTATTGTTTTCAATCTTGTTCGTTTACAGAAGAGCTGTAGCAGCCTCAATTATCTGTTGACCTAATTAAAATGATGGAACAAAGGTTATCATCAATTGAGAACAGAAATGCTCATGTTCAGCGTTCAGGGATTTGGAGAGACAAACAATGAAAATATTGTTTGTCTTCTTTCAGCTGCTAGATCCTTTAGATAGATCAACGTAAGCAAATTAAAGTAGTATATTTATTCAAATGTTTGTGCTTTTATCATTCTTTGTTTCCTACAACACTAGTGTCCTAGATATGAGGGAAAAAAGAAGAATAAGAAGAAAACACAGACGTTTCATTGTTACATCAATGTTAAGTTTCGGAGGGATATGGAGACCACTGGGAGAAGGAGGAGAAGAAAGGGGGTTGAAAGTGTTTAAAAAGTGAATATAAGTTAAAAAAAATTAAAAAAAATGGGTATAGATTAAATGGGGGCAACCAAATAGGACGTCCCGTGCAATTTTTACATTTAAGGAGGCATCCTGATTAGCCAGTAGTACATGAGACCTGCCCAAAACTGTTGGTCTGTAAGCCTAATAAAAAAAATTTAACTAAAAATTAAAAAATTTAAAATAAAATAAAATTTAAAATAATAAGAGTATTTCAAACTCAAAGTTTACTAAGCCCATCTTATTAGCATATCAAAATATTAAAAATAAAACTTTAAATATAAATTTAAATTAGTATCATGAAATACTTAAATAAGAAAATCATAATTAATAATACATATGAATTATAAGTGTAGATAAAAATGAAGATGTTAAGATAACCTTGCCATGAGAGAATTCAGATATGCTTGATGAAGCTGATGTGTTTGTGTTAGATATCTCAAAAGCGTCATGGAAGTATTTATGGGTAGTTTTTTTCGAGCAAACAACCTTACTATATTAGTTGATAATAGCTCTCAAAGAGTCAAATAATGCAACAACATAGTTTACAATCCAACTAGGAAAAGTATAACCCTAAGTAATTCTATGTAATAGTAAGATAGAAAACTTGGCTAAAGTATGTGCTAAGACGTTCCAAGTGTTTAACCAAAAAATAGATTTTCAGTCAAATCTAGAATATAGAAGAATCAGGTTACTGATAATCAAAAAATAAATAAAGAAAAGAATTTTCAAATGCTCAAATATGGAAGCTTGTAAATCAGAGATATATTCCCGTAGTATCTTGTGTTTTCCTCGATTAAATGTTTCTCCTTTTATAGGTCTTTTGGAGAATCTTTGAAAATGTACGTTACATCCAAGATATAATGAAGTCATTATGAATATTTAATGATATTAAATGCTACGTTATACAATCATTATATTAAATGCAAATATTCCTTAACGGCTCCAGTACTTGTTTCTTCTGTAATGACGTTTATCTTTATTTTCTTATGTGTCCTGGTTCAATATTTTTTCGTATCTTCTTCATAATTACGCTTTAAATAGGTACGGGTCTTCCGAGCCTTTTAACTCGTACCTTCCCTTTGCTCCCGTATCTCTTTTTTCCGTACCTTCCCTTTGCTCCCGTATCTCTTTTTTCACCCATTGTCTCGTACTTCTTTTTATCCACATCAGCTTAGACTTTCTGACCCAGTCATAGCTAAGTAACCCCACGTGTCATGCCACGTCATTATTCATTCATATATTTAATTTTTTCCAATACAGATAGTCCCCCCACTTTCCATTTATTCATCAATATGAATATTTGGGAAGTAGAATTGGAATTCGTAAAAGGAGAATTTTTGTCACCATTAAAGCTCTGATAAAGTTGACGCTTCAACTGTCACTTCCTTTTAATGCCCTGGACACGTGTTGCTTCCTCATTGGTTGCACTGTCACGCAACGCTTTTCCAGGCTTTCAGTTCGGCTTCACTCTTTACGGAGTATCAGTTATCATCATTATAGCGTCTTTCATCATCGTACTCTTCATTTTTTATAATTACCCGATACTATTAATATAACCTCTCTTCTTGTCTTATTGTTCATAAATTGAACTGAATACTTCAGCCTTGCAAACTTACTTGCTTTAATTCAACCCTTGCATCCATGGCTTCTTCGAACCCTAACCCTAGAAAAACTCCCATTCTAGATAATTTTCCCAATGCTCATGTAAGACATAGAAGAGGAGGTAGATTACGCAATCTAAGCACCACTCGTGGTGGTGCTTCAACACCTCCTTCTGGTTCTGGACCTTCTTCTGAAACCAGAGGTTCTCATTCACAAAGAGGTTTTTCTAGAAGTAAGGATTCAACGGAGCCTTTGCGTGAACCCTTAGTAGAAGAAATTATTCCTACCGAGTTTCTTTCCACCATGATAGAGAATCTTTAAAAACCCAGGTAGATGCACTAGATCGTGCTGATCCTTATCCTACCTTAATCACAAGCGCTTTGGCTCCAATAGTTAGGAGTGAATGCCATCGGGATGAAGATTTCCCCATTATTATTCCTAACCCGAATCAAAGGATCACCTCATATATGATAGGTTATTCCTTTTGTTTACACCTATCCTTTCACTTTGGGATTTAAACCGGCCATTGGCCCGGTCATCTTAGACTTCTGCCGCTTTTTTAATGTTTGCTTGGGGCAAATTGGCCCAATAGTGCGACGCGTTGTTGCCTGTTTAAGACACCTTGCTAACAAATCCGGTGTATAATTTACTTTCTCCCATTTGATTCACCTTTACTCCATTAGATTTTTCCGAAATGGAATATTTGGCTTAGCAACCAGGAGAAAAAGAGTTTTGGTGAATCCTGAAGATGACAAAGACCGTGGTTGGTATGATCGGTATGTTGCTGCCCCCACCGCAGGTCTAATCGGCGAAAGGAACCTCCGCTTCCCAGAGAAGTGGAACTTTGCACGTAAGTATTCAATTTTATCATGCTTATTTATTTCCTTCCTTACCTGTTTTATCTAATGTGTTTCTTTTCCAGCAACCATGGGTATGATCACACCCGTACCTAATATTCGTGGTTGGGTAGAAAGACTTCTGAAGGTTACCCTAATGGAGGGTAGGACCTGGAAAACCATTGCCAAACGATGGAAACCAAAAGCCATGGTAAGAAATTTTTTCCCTTTTCTTCTCTTTTGTTGTTTTGGCTTCTTTTTTTTTTAACCTTTCTTTTCTTAGGTTTTGCCACTCGAGGAGTCACTCTTGAAGGTGTCTTAGCGTCACGTGACCAAGACATTTTCGTAGGATTGCACTAAGATGTTTCAATTCCTTCAAGATCTGAGAAGAGGAAATCCGTTCTTGAAGATGACTCCGAAGGAGAAGGTGAAAGTTCTCTGGTAACTAGACCACGAGTCAGGAGACGAATCGTCTCTGATGACAAAATTAACATCTCTCCAGACCTGCCTCTTTTCGAACCTGTCATATCTCCTGTCGTTATTCCTGATGATGACATCTCTGCCCCCCTGATACTGTTGAGTCTATATACCAACTTTTTATATGTGGTTTTAGTAGTGGTCCTTTAGGTCCGGTTTTAGATGAAGTTCCCTTGTCTACTTCTACCGTTCATGTAATTGTTCCTTTACCTCCCTCATCTATTACTTACATTCCATCTTCTGCTATTCCTCCTTCAACAATTACTCCTCCCATAATCCACCATACTGAGGTAGGTTCCTCGAGTAGGAGTTTTAATATGAGGAGTGTTACCATTGAAGTCCCTCGAGATAGCAGCCTCCAGAGAAAATCTGGGCAAGCAGACACGTGGCTTGCGCCTTTGATTGGTCCCGTTGAAAAGCAAAGCTCGAGAGTCACAGTAATATGACTCTTTTGAACGACATTGTCCATGCCAGCTTGAAGGTATTCCTTAATCACTTTTTTAGTAGAAGATTGTTTTATTGAATTTAACCTTATATACTTTTTTATTACAACCAGGTCAACCTTATTGGTACCGAGCTCATGAGTCGAGTTCCTTTCTTAGAGAAACTGGCTTCTGATTTGGAGAAAACTGCTCATGATGCAGAGAAAATTGCTCGTGAATCCCAATTAGAGGCCAACAATTGGAAAGACCAGTACGAAAGTACGCAGATTGACATGGACATCTTGGAAAAGAGAAAGAGCTCTTTAGATAAACAAGTTTAAAACCTCACCTCTGAGTTGGAAAATAAGGCTGCTGCATTCCAATCTACGAGAACTAAGGAGATTGTTGTAGAGCAATTGTCCCTGGTTGCTAACGAAAACAAAGCTTTGAAGGCTTTATTGGCTCAGAAGGAAGCTTATGCAGAAGGTATGGCACAAGAACTCACTCGAGTGCAAGGAGAATTACGAGCCTCGGCAGACAAGGTTTGTGCTTTAGAGAATTCCCACACCTCTCTGCAATCATCTCATGATTCCATTCTCCTTAAGAATGAAGAACTTAAAAATGAAGTCACGGCCTGGGAAAAGGATTATGAACTTCTTAAAGAATTTTCCAACATTGAAGTAAGTTGGATCTATCTCAAAACCCGCAGTGATACCGTGATGGAAATGAGCCAAGAGGACTTCAATATTGAATGCAAGTTGCTTAAAGTAAATGAAGCCATCGAGAAAGCGCAACAGCCACCAGATTTCTCATCTCCCGAAGCTAATCTTTTCACAGTTGAAACTCCTTTAGTTGAGGCCCCTCCAAATGAATCTTCTACAGTTGAAGCTGTTTTGATTGAAGCTCCCATGGGTGAAGTTCCAGTGTCTGCTGTTCCCGAAGCTTCCGTATCTAATGAGATTATTGCTAGTATGACCCTTCCTTTGAGTTCTTCCATGCCTACTATCACTAGCCAAGTTGAAGTTGCATCCGTGGGTGTTGCCAGTACTATGACTGAAGATCAACTTGTAAGGGCAAGTGCAGTTGAGTCTGTAAATAATCCCCCTTCAATTTCGTCACCTTAGAAGTTTTTTTTTTAATTTTAGATTTCCCCTTTTTGCAGGTGCCTTTTTGGAAGTCTATGTTTAAAGTGTTTAACTTCTTGTGACAACTTCTGCCATAAAAACACTTGACTTAGAAACTTCAAGTCCCCGAGTTTTGTGTAAGGGGCATTTTGGATACGAACAAGTTTTTATACTTGTCTTTTAATATTTTAAGAAGTTTATTTCTTCAAACTCCTATCTGTTCTATTCTTATCTCTTATCTTTAAAGGACTTAGAGAATAGGTTGCATTTTTACTATCTAAAAATTCTTTTATTGTTCTCATGATTAAATAATATGAGATTCATAAAAGAGGGCCCTTTTATATATTGACACTTGATGAAGAAGACGTCTCAACTTCATAATGGTGTTTTATACGATATAAGAAATAGGAACATACATATTTATCTGGAATAACTTGAACAAATCTTTATTTTTGAACTTTGACAAGTTGTAAATCTTTCCTTACATTTATTTGAATTACATCTATAACTTTCTCGTAAATGTTTCTCTTGTAATAGATTTACAAAAAATAGAACAATAGATACATGGTTTTTTCTTATAACCCGTTTTAGTGTAAAACCCTTACCCTTGACTATTTATGTAGTATAGTGGGTTTCCCTCAGCTCCAAAACATTAGGAAGGGTTTGAGAGGTGACTCCATTGTTCTCATGGGAAAGAATACTATGATGAAGTACTATGACTCATTAGCTTCCACTCTGCACTTGTCTTTTTTTTTTTAGGCTAGGCTTGACTTTCCTGCATCTTCTTTGCCTTTTATATACACGTGACTGTATATTCTATGTAGTCCCCCAAGTGTTTGAGTGTTGAAGTATGAAGCCTCGAGCACTTGATAGTTTCCTTCATCCAGCCCCTTTCCTGAAAAGGAAATACGTACGGGACTCGGGGGTATGATTATAGATGAAGACTGCTTTACCCATGTATGTTTCTATAAGAATTATTGTAACCCTATGCCTGGAATTTTAGTGTATTCCATTTTGCCTTACAGGTCGTGACTCATCATTTAGTACGGGTAAGCGTTTTTCCTATCATCTAAAATCATTAGTCAAAATTTTAATAATTCAAAAATGAAATCTAACATGATGATACATGACCATGTGTTTTTCCTTAGAAGTAATATCTCTTTAAATGAACAGCATTCCAATGCGAGGGAAGTATTTTGCCGTCCATTGTCTCCAACTCATATGCTCATTTTCCTGCAATATCATGTATTCTGTAGGGTCCTTCCCAAGTTGGACTTAGCTTACCAGAATTGGCTGCCTTGGTAGATTGAAAAACCTTTTTAAGCACGAAGTCCCCAATTTTGAAATATCGCATACGGGCTTTCCTGTTGTAATATCGTTTAATCATCTGCTTTTGTGCGGCCATTCTTTTCAATGCAGCTTCTCTCCTGCCTTTTAATAGATCTAAATTGACCCGCATCTCTTCATCATTAGACACTTGCGTTGCTTGTGCCACTCCCTTACTCGGATCACCTATCTCAACTGGGATAAGTGCCTCAGCCCCATATACTAAAGAAAACGGGGTCTCACCTGTGCTTGTTTTTGTGGTTGTACGGTATGCCCATAAGACTCCAAGTAATACTTCAGGCCAGTTACCCTTTGATTCTTCCAATCGTTCCTTCAAATTATTGATGATGATCTTATTTGTAGACTCCGCCTACCCATTCCCTACTGGATGATAAGGTGTTGATGTTATCCTTTTTATTTGCCAACTTTGAAAGAATTCCGTGACTTGAGCTCCGATAAATTGTGGACCACTATCGCATACGATTTCTTTTGGCACACCGAAACGGCAAATGATATTTCGCCAAATGAAATTCTTGACTTCTTTTTCCCGTACCTGTTTGAATGCTCCTGCCTCTACCCATTTAGTAAAGTAATCAGTAAGTACGAGTAAAATTTTTACCTGTCCTTTAGCTTGAGGCAGGGGTCCAACAATATCCATTCCCCATTTCATGAACGACCACGGTGCAATAACCGGATGTAACAATTCAGCAGGTCGGTGCATGTTGTTACTGTACCTTTGACATTTGTCGCATTTAGCTACTAAATTCGTGGCTTCTTCTTCCATTTTGGGCCAATAATACCATTCCCTAATCAAAGTTCTTACCAATAACCTTCCTCCTGCGTGATTTCCACAATGTCCTTCATGTATTTCCCTCATTACATATTCTCTTTGAGAAGGTCCAAGACATCTTGCTAAAGGGCCACCGAACATCTTTCGATAAAGTTTTCCTTGTTTTAAACAATATCGTGCTTCCTTCTTACGAAGTGCTTGTACTTTTGCCTTGTCATCTGGTACGGTACCATACTGCAAAAAAGCTACGATTCCATTTCTCCAGTCCCAAGTTAGATTATTAAAATTTACCTCATTCTTGTCACGTTCGAGAACTGAGTGAAATAAGTGAATAACTGAGGCATTGGCATCTTCTGTTATATCAGCTATAGATGCAAGGTTTGCTAGGGCGTCTGCTTCGACATTATCATCCCTTGGGATTTTGATAACCTTCCATGATTGGAACTGTTTTATCAGTTCCCTTACCTTTTCCAAATATTGTTGCATCCTTGCCTCTCTGGCTGTGTTAGTCCCCAGGATTTGATTAACCACGAGTTGAAAATTGTTTTTGATCACTACCTGACTTATTCCAAGTTCCCGTGACAATTCCAGACCTGCGATCACAACTTCATACTCTACTTCATTATTAGTTACAGAATGACATTTAATGGCTTGTCTAATGGTTTCTTCAGTAGGTGGTACCAAAATAATTCCTAATCTTGCACCTTTTACATTAGACGATCCACCAGTAAATAATGTTCACGTACCTGGATTAGCTCCATTAAGTACCTGTACTTCTTTATCAGCTTCGAACTATATCCCTTGACTGAAATCAGCCACGAAATCAGCTAATACTTGAGACTTTATTGCCGTTCTAGGCAGGTATGTGATTTCATACTCACTTAATTCAATAGCCCATTTGGCTAACCTACCTGACAGTTCGTGTTTATGTAATACACTTCGTAATGGGTATGCAGTTACCACAATAATGGGATGACATTGAAAATAGGGTCTTAATTTTCTAGATGCCATAATTAAAGCAAGTGCTAGTTTTTCCAGCTGTGGATACCGTGTTTCTGCATCGAGTAAGGATTTACTAGCATAATAGATAGGAGATTGCTTACCTTGTTCTTCACGAACCAAAACTGCGCTTACCGCCACTTCTGAAACAGCAAGATAAATAAAAAGTTGCTCCCCTGCCTTTGGTTTTGCTTGCAAGAGTGGATTTGATAGGTAAGTCTTCAAATTTCTAAGTGCCCATTGACACTCCTCATCCCACTCAAAATGTTCCTGCTTTTTAAGAGCTGAGAAAAATTTAAAATATTTTTCCGAAAATTTAGAAATGAACCTTCCCATAGCTGCAATTCTTCCCGTCAATTTCTGCACTTTTTTGCTTGAAAGTATATCAGGAATTTCCTCGATAGCTTTAATCTGTGGGGGATTTACCTCGATACCCCAGTTAGAAACAAGAAAACCCAAAAACTTTCCTGATGCCACTCCAAATACACATTTTTCTGGATTTAACTTCATATTGTATTTTTGCAAAATTTTAAATATTTTAGATAAATGCGATATATGATCCTCTAAATGCTGTGTTTTAACTAACATGACATCTATATAACCTCCATGGTCTTACCTAAATGTTCTTGGAACATTTGAGTAACTAACCTTTGATAAGTTGCACCTGCATTCTTAAGACCAAATGACATTACATTATAACAAAAAGTCCCCCTATCTGTTATGAAAGAAGTTTTTTCCTCATCTTCTAGGTCCATTTTGATTTGGTTATAACCTGAGTATGCATCTAAAAAACTTAATAGCCCATGCCCTGCAGTAGTATCAATTAATTGATCTATATGTGGTAAAGGAAAAGAATCTTTTGGACAGGCTTTATTAAGGTCTGTGTAATCTACATAGACTCGCCACTTACTGTTCTTCTTAGGTACCACAACAGTGTTAGATAACCCGTTAGGGTATTTTACCTCACGAATCGAACCAATTTTGAGCAATTTTTGAACTTCTTCATGAATCACCTTATTCTTGAATGTTCCTTGCTTTTTTTTCTTTTGCTTCACTGGAGGATATGATGGATCTACGTTTAACTTATGAGTCATAACCTCTGGTGGCATCCCTGTCATATCAGAGTGGGACCAAGCAAAACAATCTGCGTTAGCTTTTACAAATTCAATTAATTTTTGCTTTACCTCAGGGCTAAGGTTGGCACCGATGTACACTTTCCTCTCAGGCCAGTGTATGAATAAAATCACTTCTTCTAATTCCTCAATGGTTGTTTTGATGTTCTCGTTTTCCTCTAGTTCTTGAATGGTATCAGGTCTTGAATTCACATCTGTTCTCCCTTCCTCAGTTAAGGTTGAAGCACCCACCTTAACTGAATCCTGTAATTGCTATTTGGCTTCATCTTGAACAGTTGAATCTGCAACGGAGTTTATGCTTCTAGAAGTTTGCTGATCACCCCTAATTTGGCAAATTCCCCACGGTGAGGGAAATTTGATAACTTGATGCAATGTAGACAGAACATCATCCATATCATGGATCCATGGCCTCCCAAGGATTATGTTGTAAGCCATCTCCATATCTACCACCTGAAACTTAGTATCTTTGACAACGCAAAGGTGGTGAGGATTGCTTCACCCTTGGTTATAACGTTAGAGTTATCAAACCCTGATAAAGTATGTGCCTTTGGGACCAACTTATCCTCAACTTGCATTTCACGTAACACTCGTACCAAAATAATATTTACCGAACTTCCTGGATCAATCAAAACACGTTTAACGTTAGTATCATGTATGAGTATTACCAGTGCGCCATTATGTGGGGTCATGAGGCCTTCCGCATCTGTGTCGTTGAATATGATATTCTCCTCCTCCAGTACGTGTCATAGCCGCTTTCCATGTGTGATCGTCATTTTGGATATTTTATTGGCTGCAGTATACGAGACACCATTGATATCTTCTCCTCCACTTATAACATTGACTGTACGTTTAGGAGAGGGTGGCTTCGAGGGCTCCTGTCTATTTTTCATATACGCTTGTTTGCCTTTCTCACTGAATAACTCAGTGAGGTATCCTTGCTTTAACAAATGGTCCACCTTACTTTGTAAAAATATGTAATCTGCGGTTCTATGTCCGTGATCATTATGGAATTCACACCAGTGATCAGGGTTTCTTCTACTCGGGTTCGATCTCATCTCCTTCGGCCACCGTACCTTATCTCCCATGCCTCTTAAAACGGCTACGAGCTCAGAAGTAGTTACGTTAAAATTGTAACCACCAAACCTTACCTTCAATCCCCCATCATCATCTCGTTGTCCACGTGTTCCTCGTTCATTGTTAAATCTTGATGAAGAGCCTGATTCCCTATGTCTGGGTTTATGATCGTACCTCTCCTGTTTTGACCTCGAGTCTTTTCCCGCTGGACCCATATAAGGATCGTACCTATTTTTACCAGACCTTCTTTCATTATCTGCATGCCTTGAACTTGTTTTCTCATCTGTTTTTGGTCGCGAAATAATATCTTCCTTGATCCTCATCTTTGTGCTATACCTGTTGTAGACATCGTTCCACATTGTTGCTGGGAATTCCTGAAGACTTTCTTTGAGTTTCCTCGTGGCTTCTGAACCTTTCTCATTCAAATTACTAGCAAAAACTATGGCTGCCCAGTTGTCAGGTACTCGTGGCAGCAATATTCTTTCTCGTTGAAATCTATCTACAAATTCTCTTAGTAACTCGGAATTCCCTTGCTTAATTTTGAAGACGTCCTCTATCCTTTTCTCAACTTTTTGAGCTCCCGGGTGTGCTTTAATAAACAAATCTGCAAGTTCAGCAAAAGAATTTATTGAATTTTCAGGTAAAAGAGAATACCAGGTTAAAGCTCCTTTGGTGAGTGTTTCGCCAAATTTTTTGACCAGGACCGATTCAATTTCTTGCTTGGTCAAATCATTCCCTTTAACTACAGTGGTGAAGGCTGTAACATGATCTCATGGGTTTGATGTTCCATCGTACTCAGGCATATCAGGCATTTTGAATTTCTTCAAAATTGGGAGGGGAGCTGCACTTGGCTTACATGGCTGTTGTGAGTATTTGTCTATGTCCACCCCTTTAATCACGGGCGGTACCCCAAGTATTTGTTCTATGCGTTCATTTTGTTCCTTGATCTGTTTCTTTAAGGTTAGTACAAGATTTTTTAAATTAGAATTAGCTTGGTTACCTGGGTCTCCTTCTTGCATTTCACTAGGAGTTCCACCACTGCCTGAATTAACCAGTCCAGAACGGGGGTTCTCTAAAATGTTATTATTTGGAGTTGGTATGGATGGAGCAGCAGGTAACTGGTTAACAAAGGCTTGAAGAGCTTTGCTCACTTGAGATGCAGTTATTTTCTGTAATGCCTCATTCATATCTTCGGCATTGTTGAATTGATCTTGTTCATTTGCCTGAGATCCATCGGGAGTGCCTTCACGAGATCACCGTGGAAAGTTTCGTGGAGAGCCTTGTGGTGAATCTCGAGGTGAATCTCCTTAAATTTGTTGGTTTGTCTGAATTTCTGGAAGTCCTGTGGTGTTGTCGTTGTTGTTTGACATGATTGATTTGAACAAGGAAATCAAATAGAAGTAACGTTGATTATTAGATTTTCGGTAACAGAACCAATTTGTTTAACCAAAAAATAGACTTTCAGTCAAATCTAGAATATAGAAGGATCGGGTTACTGATAATCGAAAAATAAATAAAGAAAAGAATTTTCAAATGCTCAAATATGGAAGCTTGTAAATCAGAGATATATTCCCGTAGTATCTTGTGTTTTCCTTGATTACATGTTTCTCCTTTTATAGGTCTTTTGGAGAATCTTTGAAAATGTACGTTACATCCAAGCTATAATAAATTCATTATGAATATTTAATGACATTAAATGCTACGTTATACAATCATTATATTAAATGCAAATATTCCTTAATGGCTCCAGTACTTGTTTCTTCTGTAATGACGTGTATCTTCATTTTCTTATGTATCCTGGTTCATTGTCTTTTCGTATCTTCTTCATAATTACGCTTTAAATAGGTACGGGTCTTTCGAGCCTTTTAACTCGTACCTTCCCTTTGCTCCCGTATCTCTTTTTTCCGTACCTTCCCTTTGCTCCCGTATCTCTTTTTTCACCCCATTGTCTCGTACTTCTTTTTATCCACATCAGCTTAAACTTTTTGACCCAGTCATAGCTAAGTAACCCTATATGTTATGCCACGTCATTATTCATTCATATATTTAATTTTTCCCAATACACCAAGATCTAGGAATATATGTAATATTTATTTCTTCAAAGAAATTCATTATCATCCGGATATCTTCACAATTAGTCTCTATCTCCCATTAGACCACCATCCTTTTTTCTTATCATATCCACCATATTTTTGGCATTTGATAGAATATGCACATTTAGTCATCTATTTTTTTTTATAACTTTTTCCAAAGCTTCACAAATTGCTAGTGCTTCAGTAGTAATGTTTTTTTCCAACAAATATTGGGGTGCCAAAGGCTTGAAGGAAGTGACCACGACTATCCATACTCATCACTCCAATGCTTGCCATCTCCTTTTCCAATTGTAACCCAACATGTGCAAACATAACAATATCATCTTATGCCACAATAATATTTTTATTATCAGAACAGTCAGACAAGTGAGAAGGAGAAGAAATTGTAAGCGTAGAATTTTCATATTCATGAAAATAAAAAAGTTCTTTGTTTACAATTTCATTAGGTTTACATATATTTCCATTAAAACTTTACAAACTTTTAGCCTTCCAAATGCCATATGATTGAAATACTTAGTCTAATAATTTTAATAAATTTTTTATATTTATTAGCATTAATAAAAATATCATATCGCCACGAAGCAAAATCTAAAGTATTTTCTAAATAGGCCAATTAATAGGACTCAATTTTCAAACTAACTATGACATCTAAAGAGCATATGATCAATAGTTTTATTTACAAAGCCACATACCTTACATATTTGTTCTTAATGTTAAGAGACAATCAGAACTCCCAAATTTTTTTTTGAAAAAGGGTGATGACTAGATTGGGATCTAGCATTATTAACTCCCTACATCTTGCAATTTCTTAGTTAAATGATAACCTGATTTAATCTCATAATTACCCGACTTAGAGTGATGCCAAATAATTTTATCTAAAGAGCCCATAGTAGAGACTGTTAGGTGTTTGTCCAGATTTTTTTATCATATTTGGTTTTCCTATCTCTTGAAGGAAAGGGAAACATGTTTATCATAATTGGGTTTTCCTATTCTTAGAAGGAAACATTAATCTCCTATATAGGCTAGTCCATTTTCTGGTAAGAAAGGTTTGAGCTTCTATAAATTGAGGATCCTTCCTTCTCATTCAGCAGCATCCACAATGTAGCCGTATGAAGTTTGAGAGTCGTGTTTAAGGGGAGAACTTTACGGGAGAAGTGTTGGTGTGTTACTTGGGTTTGCCTCTTCGTGAGGTTTTTTACTCGATATTTTGTACTCTCTTTTTATATAATGGATTGCTCATCTCCGCTTTAGACCTAGGTCAGTTTACAAATCACATTAAATATTTGTGTCTCTTTTGGTATATTTCTCTTTTGTTGTCAGACTTATCATTGTTCAAGGTTTGCTTTGCAAGCATCCGCATGACACCTAACTTTTTTTGGTCCTAAAAAGTGGTATCAGAGCAATGTTAAAGACAGGTTCATCTCGGTGGGTTCAGTTCTAGCCGCAATATATTTGACGATAATTATAATTTTTGTATGAACAATTTGACCGGTGTGCTACGCATGTTGAGACAAACTTCGTGGTGGAGATTTGGAGATGCGACATACTGAACGTTATGTTAAGAACGTGGATTTATTTCGTTAGAAAATTCAGGCCAAGGGGGGAGAATTGTTGAGTGCTTGTCCAGATTTTCTTACGATATTTAGTTTTCTATCCTTGAAGGAAAGGACAACATATTTACCGTAGTTGGGTTTTCCTATTCTTAGGAGGAAACATTAATCTCTCATATTTGGCTAGTCCTTTTTCTTGTAGGAAAATTTTTTAACTTCTAATAATTGAGGATCGTTCCTTCTCATTCAGCAATATCCACAATGTAGCCATATGAGTTTGAGAGTCGTGTTTATGGGGAGAATTTTACTTGATAAGTTTTAGTGTGTCACTTGTGTTTGCCTCTTCATGAGGTTATTTTCTTGATATTTTGCACTCTCTTTTACATAGTACATTGCTCATCTCCGATGTGGACATACATCAGTTGATCGAACCACGTTAAATATTTGTGTCTCTTTTGGTATATTTTCTTGTGTTGTCGTACTTATCATTGTTCAAAGTTTTCTTTGCTAGATTGCATATGAGACCTGACTTTTTCGATTCTAACAGAGATGGGGACAAATAAAATTGTATGAATATCATCAATACAAAATAAATTTTGAAGATCGTGCAACTCCCATGTATGCGTCCGTTGATCGATAAGAGCATTAACTTGTACCTTAATATTCATTTGTGAATGATAATATTGGGATTTAAATCCACTAGAATTAGGAATCCAAGGGTCAATCCAGACCTTAATATTTTTACTTGGTCCTACCATCCATTGAATCCCTTTTTGCAATAACTCTCTTTCCGAATAATATTTTTCCAAATTCAAGAACTAGATGATTAAACAATAACTTTAAGGAAAGAATTATATTGAAAATACTTACTTTTGAGGACTTTAAAGAGTAATGAATCTTATTGAGTTAAAAATTTTCAATTAAATTTAGCTAACAAAGCTTGGTTAAAAGATTTTAATCTCTAAAATCTATACCACCTTTTGATTTTGCTAAACAGAGATTCTCCCATTTTTCAAAATGCATTTTCCTCCTGCCCTTCTTTCGTCCCTACCAGAAATCAGAAAAAATAATAGTAAAATCTTTGATAGGACATCCGGAAATTGAAAGCAACATAAAGCATAAGCAGAAATCGCGAATAAAACAGATTTAAGCATCACCTCTTTTTCCACTGGACTTAAAAAATTACTTTTCTAACCCTTAGTTTTTTTCCTTACTCTATCTTTAATAAATTCCAATAAATTTTTCTTAGATCTTCCTATTACTACAGGCAAACCCAGATAAAAGCCTAAATTATTTCTTTTTACATGGCATAGTACTGCAATAATACCAGCCTTATCAATTTCAAGAGTATTTTTACTAAAAAATATCGCTGATTTATCAAAGTTTTCCTTCTGTCAAGAACATTCTTCATAAATTTTTTATATTTTAGAGATATTAGTAGTATTTTGGATATTATCAGAACAAAAGATAAAAATATTACCTGCGAAGAAAAGGTGTTTTGCAGTAGGTCCCCCTCTAACTAAACTTAGAGCTTGAATTTTCCTTGGCATTCCATGTGATTTTATAGTCTAGAAAGACTTTCGACACATATTAAGAACATATATGGTGACAAATGATCACCTTGTCTTAACCCCGTAGTGGGCCAACTCCGGTTTCAACTAAAAAAGAGTATGTCACACACCAACCATATTTCGACTAAGCATTTTTCTTTTTTTAATAATATGTAATGTCTCATTTATTCATTATTTATTTATTTTATCTTTTATTTTTATTTTTATTTTTTCTTTTACGTCTTCCTCTCAAACCCACCCCATTCTAAGGGTTGTTTCTCCATTTCGTCAATTCCTCAACTAAATCATCATTCTTCTTATTTTCAAATTTTTCCAAGTTCTTTCTGCTTCTTCTTGTTCTTTCTTATTTTCGTTCTATCCCCTCCCTAATTTATTTTGTTTCCCAGAAGATTTAATTGAAGACTTCTCGTTGAAATCACCATTTTTGGGGGTGAGAAATATCGTAAAGAAAGAAAGATGAGAAAATAAAGAAGAAAGAAGAGAGAAAAAGAAAAGAAGAAATAAAAAAGGTAAAATAGAAAGGAAAATGCATAATTACAAAGTTCTATTTGCGTCCTTCAACGGTATCACATCTTTTCCGGCAAGTACTATACAAAAAAGGAGAACAACGTGAAAATAAAGAAGAAAAGAAAAGAAAAAGCCAAGAAAATTTCTTCAAAAATGAAGTTTCAATTATTTTCCCCCTCTTACTTTACTTCGATATAGTGTATTCACTCTCTATGTCTATTTTTTTGAGCAAATAAAAAAATATATATATTAATAACTAAAGAACCTTTAGTACATGTTTAACATAAGATGTGTCACGAAGGATACACTGGTTCCCTAAGCTTGCTAACAGTTGACAAGCTTCATTAGATAAGTTTTTCATGAG
This sequence comes from Nicotiana glauca, assembly GCA_026770625.1. Lineage (NCBI taxonomy): Eukaryota > Viridiplantae > Streptophyta > Magnoliopsida > Solanales > Solanaceae > Nicotiana > Nicotiana glauca. The sequence continues at coordinate 13,994 of MU711738.1, read as the reverse complement.
TAGTAGATTCAAGTCTATCACTTTTTACAAAATCTATTACATCATTAGGTGGTCCAACAAAAACTTGTTTACTAATCTTCTGGACATTACTTCCTCCAGATGCTCCAAATATATGGTTATCCATTCCTAGGCTCTTTTTTGCTAGTTGATGAGCAATCCTATTCCCCTGCCTGAAAGTGTGTTAGAGGGTAACCTTCTGGTGGTGCATTAATGACCTGCAATCATTAACAACCTTGTTAAATAAATTGTTACCTACTTGTATTTTCTGGATTACCTCTGTGCAGTCCGTCTCTGTTTCAAGTGGGAAGAGTTTTCACTCCTTTGCTATCCTTAGACCTTCTCGTAGTGCTTTCAATTCTGCTGCTAGTGCCACATTTGCATGAGTTGGTTTAGTAAAACCAACTACCTAATTACCATTAGCATTTCTGAAGACATCTCCTAAGCCACAATTTTGTTTATAGCTATTGAAACTGGCATCAACATTCAATTCGAACCAACTTCTTGGAGGTTTGTGCCAATTAATTTTTATTAGTAATTTAGAAGGGTGTATAGAGATTTTTTTCATGAGTAATTTGAATTCTATAGCCCTTTGCATGATATGAGAACCACTAATAAGGTTAGTAGTGTCATTGTGGTTATTATTGTTTCTATTAACCCAAATGTTCTAAATGATAAAGGAAAAAAATAGTTTTATTTTAGAAAAGCGTGATTAAGAGGGTAGTTAAGGTCTTTTATTTGAGTAAGCCAGTGTTTACCATTTTGGTTATTATGGTGATGCCATTTAAGGTCATCCCAAAATTGGTTGACGGTTTTGCATTCTAGGAAGATATGCTTTATATATTCTTCACTAGGGCTTTTGCAGATGGGACTGTCAGGGTAAATGTTTAATCCAATCTGTGAAACATATTTACTGCAAGGGTTTGATCGTGAAGGCATTTTCATAAGAAATATTTTATTTTATTGGGACAATCCAGGTTCCAAATCCAGTCAAAATCTAAGTTAATGTTTTGAAAAGATTTCAGAAGCGTATAACATGATTTGGTAGTGAATATCCCCTTAATGGTGAGAGAACAAATAAATAAATTATTTGAGGGACACTTGAGATAATTTTTTATTTTAGTGATATTTACTAGCAGTCCCGGAGGAAGAGGAAAAGATAGTCTGTCCAAATTCCAATTGGAACCATCGAAGATATCTCTGATTTTTCTTAATGTATCCCTAGTGGAAGGGGTCTATTACATTTTTTCTTAAGTTATCAAAATTAGGGATCCAATTTGTCTCCTAGATGTTAAGATTGAATTGAAAGTGGGGGAAAGGGGGGAGAGGGGGGAGAGACCAAATAATACCCTTGGAGCAAATTTCTCAACCTTTGCAAAAACTTTTCCAAACGAAGGAATATTTATTCATTGAGGAACTAATACAATTGTAAGAGATAATAAGCTTGACCCAAGGGATTAAGGCATTTGTAAGAAGTCTCCAACTTGTCGACGCCCCTTCCCCCCCCCCCCCCTT
>MU711736.1:0-37443 GCA_026770625.1 Nicotiana glauca | reverse complement strand
TTACTAAATTTCAAGTATAAAGAACATGCATGAGTGTCTAACTTCCATTTTCAAGAGTTAATGCATGAAAATCCCTCTTTCTATTAAAATCTGAGAATCAAGGAAGAAAAAGGTTAGGGATTTTTACCTTTAGAAATGGAGATGAAGACAATACCCAAGAATTTCCCGGTCTTGGTGACGTTGGAAAATTAAATTGAGGAAAACCAACTTTCTCTCTCAAGAACCCCTCCTCCCTCTCTCTTATTTTGTTCATAGAATTTGTAAAAATGAGGGGTTAGGGCGTTATATTAGAAAGGGGGTCGGGTTTTAAAATTTGAAAATAGAAGCCCGGAGTGAAATCTGCGGTCGCATCTGCGATCACAGAACCAACATGCGGTCCGCAGAATGGACCGCAGAATTTCTCCCCAAAAACTAAATGTTCTACTTCGATCTGTGATAAGAATGCGGTCCGCATTCATGTTCTGCGGTCGCAGAGTGCACCGCAGAACTGACCCTCGCACAGTCAAAGGAAAATATGTGATGATTCTGCGGTCCGCATTTCGATTCTGCGATCGCAGAATAGACCGCATTTTTGACATCAACTTAGACCAATTCTCTGCTTCACTCTACGGTAGGAATGCGGTCCGCATTTCGATTTTGCGATCGTATTCTTGACCGCAGAAGTGACAATTTTCTGGAAAAATTTATTCTTTTGATTTTTAAAGCTTAGATCACCATCGAGGGTCCGAACCGCGGTGAGCTTGCGAGCCGCGAAAAATTCTACACATTCTTAACGCAATATTCGGACCTTGACACTACGAGCTACTAGGTTTTAAGCACAAAATTTTTACGGGGCCTTACACCGCTAGTCGACCGAATATTATGTTTAGCGTCTGTAAATGTGCCAGGTTTCAGTCGGCTCCCAAAGAGTCACATCTAACTGCTTTTAAAAGAATTATTCGATATTTTATTGGTACAGTATCTCGTGGGTTGTGGTATCCTCGCTCTAACTCATTTAAATTAGAAGGTTTTTTAGATGCAGTTTTAGTAGGTGATAAAGAAGACAGGAAAAGCAGGAGTGGCACCTGTCAATTAGTGGGAAAGGCCTTAATATTCTGGAATAGTAAAAAACAAGCATCAGTCGCCTTGTCGACTATTGAAGCTGAATACATAGCCGTTGGTCAATGTTGTGCACAACTACTGTGGATGTCCCATCAATTGGGTGACTATGAACTCTCTTTTAAACCTATACAGATTTTTTGTGATAATTCTAGTGCAATTTGTCTTTCTAAAAATCCTGTGCATCACTCTAGAGCAAAGCATATAGACATTAAACATCATTTTATTAGAGATCATGTTCTTAAAGGTGACATAGAATTAGCTTTTGTTGGTACCTCTGCCCAATTAGCTGATATTTTTACGAAACTACTGTTAGAAGATAGGTTTTGTTCTTTACGACAATCTCTTGGCATTATTTGTGTTTCAAAGAATTGTTAGGACCAAAGTGTTAGGTTTCAGAAATTGTCATAATTGTTTGTCTTTAGTGCATTAATTACGCCGTCAGTCGTTTCCCTCTCTTTTTAGCTTGTTTCCCATCAGTTTGCAGTCAAAGTTGTAAAGCCAATCATCACGTCGTTTCATCTGACACCTTTTCCTCTTCTGTACTCAATCGTCAATTCCTCTCATTTTTTAAGTTAGTCCTTTTCTGTCTCTCTATCTCCTCCATCTCCCTCAACCTCTACCAACTCCCCTTTCTCACCCTGTACTAACCCTATTTTCTCCCATGGCTAAATCTTCTAAAAACCCCTCTGCTTCCACCAGAAAAAGTACCCGCTCAAAATCAAAACCCTCTTCCATGCCCCCTGAACAAGTAGATTTAGGGTCCCATCGTTCCGAAGACTGTGCCTCTTCTCAAAGAGGCTACTCCGAACACTCCCTACCTCTAAGTGAAAAAGCCTCTGAAAAGTGTCCCATGGAGAAACCCCTTGCTTCTACTACAAAGAAATCAAAGTTCGATTTCTCTGCCTCTCTAGAATCCGACCTCAACTTCTGGGACACCCCTAATAAGGATTTCTTTGTTTCTCTTAAGGAAAAGCCCAATGCCCATGGTAGAGTGGTAGATCTCGATCTTATGGAGTCCCTAAATTGCAAGGTAAAGGATCTTTTCATGTATCAAGGGTGGGAAAATTTTCTCTATGTTTCTCGGCATAAAGTCTATGAACCCCTCGTCCATATATTTTACGCTAATCTTCGCTCCAATAAACTTGATAGGCTTGAAACTCTTGTTCTTGGTAAATGAATTGTTCTTGATTGTGGTGTGTTTGACTCTCTTTTTCTATGTCGTTGTTGTGGTTTCCCTAATGTGTTTAAGAATGTCTGGCCTGAGGACTTTGAAATCACTTTTGACTAGGCCAAACAGTGCATTGCGGAAAATCTCTCTGAGAACCTCCCAAATCAGTTAGGGCCCAGTGATGTCAGTTTTGAAACTAGGGTTCTTGCTCAGATAGTTGACACCACTCTCCTTCCTAGAACAGGTTCGTTCTCAACCAGACACCTTTTTTGTTTACTGTTTTATCTCCAACCTCAAAATCCAGTTGTCCTCCTGGGTTATCAATTTCATGATTGAGAGTGCAGAAGATCCAACCAGTCTTCCCTATGGTATGGCCATCACCCACATTTTAGAAGCCCATCAAATCCAGCTTTCAGATTACCCCTCTATTCCTGTGTACAAATGCTACAACTCTAAAGCCTTCTCGAGTATGGGGTATGTAAGTATCAAGGGTGTCTGGGTCAAAAAGGGCAAAAGTGATGTCAAGCCAACTCCTGTGGAAACCAAGCCCTCTTTTTGTGTACCTTCTTCTCTCATTCCTACAGACCTAAATGAAAAGTTCAGCTCCATTAACTCTCAACTTCTAGACAACAAGACTCTCCTGTCTGCCACTGAGTCAACTATGGATGCTGTTCATGGTATTTCTAAGAAAACAGGGTCGGATGTGTCCAAAATTAGGGTGGCTGTGCAAAGGGTAAGGGACAATGTGGTTAAAGCATTCAAAGAGGTGCATGACAGGCTGGATGGGACGAGCGTTGCTGCCAACACCAGCTTTGAACAGATGAAGGAAGCAATCTGCAACACACTCACTTACTTTTTGAGACGATGAGATGGATGTGTTCTACAGACAAATTTTTTGTTATTTTAAAAACTTATTTTGGTTGTGGTTGGGCTATGCCCATGGATGTTGTTTTTCTGTGGATATTTTTTTGTTACTCCCTCTTTTGCTGATGTTAAAAAGGGGGAGAATATATTAACCTCTCTTTGTGCAGGCATATCTTCTCTCCACGGGTTATTAAGTCGACTATGCTACATGCATAGATATTATGCACATTCGTTAGTATCTCTTATTCCTTGAACTAGTCAACTTAGCTATGCTGCCCATGCATAGTCAATACTGTACAGGTACAAGTCGACTGCACATGTTGAGGGGGAGCTCAGGATCAGTTGACTACACATATCAAGGGGGAGCAACGTCGGTCAATCATAAACAGGGCAGTCAACTGGTGTCCAGATTAGTTGACTACACACATTAAGAGGGAGCCAAAACGGCCAGTCCAAAATAGGGAAGTCAACTGTTATTTATCCCTTTACCTATATGCATACTATTTTGCCATAATCAAAAAGGGGGAGATTGTTAGAACATATTTAAATGATGCATGTGCAGGAGTTCAATGAAGCAAAAAGAATTTTTTACATTGTCATAACGAACAAGGAAGGATATTGAAGCTGTCCCAAATATCATGACGCACAAGGAAGGAACCAACTCTACGAGATTAACTCCATGATTTGGTGAAATTAAAGCTGCAGCAATGGAATAAAGACTCAACGCAATCCATTATTGACGAGCCAAATCCAATCACCGTAGATCAATCAAATCAAGAAGATCCGGACATCAGTCAATAATGGAAGGATCACAAGCATCAAGGAAGAATTCTTTCAACTCATCGATTGCCAAAGGAAAGAATCTGACGAGAAGCAACGGCTAGTACCTTATTCTTAGAAAGAATCAATTCTTTCCAAGGATCAAAACCCTTGGGTTGACAAGCCTTGACCAACCATCCTTGTATAAATTCATAGTGCAACTCCACCCTTAGTATACTTTGATCTGACCAAATTCACTCTCTTCAATTTACTGCAAACAAGCATAGTAGCCTACATAGATCTGTTGTGTAACAAGTCAAGAATAGAAAAATAGCATTCAACTGGTGAGGCACTGTATCCAAGGAGTGCCAAAACAACTGAGAGACAAATACCGAATCTGTACTCGAAAGGAAACTCATTTGCTTGAAGATAAATCCCTTGCAACCCAAGGGGACTGTATTAGGATTCACATTGAATCCGGACCGGTATAAAAATCCTGGTGTCTTTAATTTCTGCATTTACTTTCTGCTTATTATTTCAAGTCTGCCTGACTGCAAGCATTGCGGTTTTAAGTCGAATACTAAAGTTTTAAGTCAACTTATCATGATTTAATTAAATTATATACAATTCAACCCCCCTCTTGTACTTTCACTTCCGCGTTGCTAGGCCATCGGGACCTTTTAGTATGAGGCTCGAAGGCATGCTTATCTGGCGACTTGGAACTTACGTTGTTTGGTAGTAGAGACCTTTCGATATGAGGCCTGGAGGCTCGCTTAGCTGGCAACAATCGCACTTAAGTTGTTAGGTCGTAGAGACCTTTTGATATAGGGCCCGAAGGCTTTGCTTAGTTTACTATCTTGGATCTTTTCTTCGAATCGGGTTACAATTCGAGCTCACATTAATCCTCAAGTTGTTAATTTTCAAGCTGATGGTCGTAGAGACCTTTCGGTCTGAGGCCCGGATGCATTGCTTAGCCAGCGACAATGGCACTTACGATGTTTGATGTGAGGTTCGTAGGATTTTTGTAGGCTTTATTTCATCTCGTTAAGGTCATATTGATTATTTTTCCTAACCCGTCGTTGGTGCTAAAAAAACCTCGATTTCAAGTTGTAGCCGGCGATGTTTTTAGTACATAAGAAGGTTCATAGCCCATAGGTCGAGTAGATCAATGCTTTTGTGATTTTAGAGTCGACATGTTCGGGACTCATTTTTTGCTAGTTGAGGGAAGCCTGTGTTTAACCTGTTATTTCCGGAGTAGACTCGGAGGATTTTCTAGCAACATTTGGGCTTCCCCGAGTCACGTTTTTTGGGTTGTAGCAGCCATTTCGACCGGAGTCGTGTATGTTTTGACGGGGCTATTTTTTATCCCAAGAAGCAGCTTTAGGCATCTACACCGAGGGTATGCCCTTTAGGGATTCTTACAAATGTGATGTATAGCCTAAACTGTAAGATTTTTCATGTTTGTCGAGGTCTTACAGTTTGCCATGCCTATTGAGGTCTTATAGTTTGCCATGCCTGTTGAGGTCTAATAGTTTATCATGCCTGTTGAGGTCTTACAGTTCAGGGAGAATAGATCTGGTTTTGTCGAGGCTACCCGTTAGGATCTTACGATTTCATATTTTCCAATGCGTGGCTATTGGCCACAGTCTTCGAGTCATCGAGTTCGCTTTAAGACAACTTCTTATGAGCTTGAAGCTATCTTCCGGAGGCTTAGTCAGCCTGGAGTTCCGACCCTGGGGTTTCGCAAGTTGTGAAATTGCTCATGGTGCGTCTCCGAATATATCGGATCGTTCTAGGCCTGAATACTGCCTTTTGTAGTCTCAGGGCCATATCGCGAGGGCTTTGTGAGCCCGGAACCCAGAACCTGGGGTCGCGAGGGAGCCGAATTGATTAAGTCTCCGAGTGTTTAGGGGCGTATTTGATGTAGAGGTTTTTTGCTGAGATATTTTCCTTCGAGGAGTCGACTGCTTGGAAAATATTCTTTATTGCTTTGGCGAAAATATAAGTTGCAAATACATGTTGTTCTGTTGCCGTGAGTCTGGTCTACATGGATGTGACTCTCCTGATTATCTGATGTGCTTGTATGGTGCCATATTGGAAAATAAAGAGAGAGATTGTGAACTTGTTGGGTCCCTTCCCTGGGGACGTGCAGTTCTGCTAATAATATTATTGGCGGAACCCACTTCCTGATAGAAACCCGATCGAGGAAAGAATGCTAGGCGGCCCTATGGTGGGCGCGGATCCTCGAGTGGGATCCAGAACTACTAAATACCTTGGTTGCCTGCATGTGTACAGATTAGCAACAAGAAAAGAAAAAGGGAAATGATAAAAATATGTTGCGTTCTTTGGAGTATTCCCCTGGATAGCTGTATTCCTCGTCCGTCCAGGCCAGGCCAAAGACTCGAGTGCTCTTACCCTTTGACCTCATTTGAGGGTAACGCTGGTCATGGGCGAAACATGAGGAATCTCCTTCTGTCTCTTGTAGCCAAATGATTTGGCTCCGCGTCTATCATGGAGTTTCACACCCTTAGAGGAGTAGGGACGGGATTGCGTCCCGGATGACGTATTTGCCATCATTTGTACAAAACGTCTGCATCCTGTATCACCCGACTTATTAGACTGAGATCGGACAGGCTACAGAAGGGGAGCAATTTGGATTTAGAGGTCCGGCACGAGGGCGACATTGGTCCGGACTGTTCTATTGGCTTTGGCCCGACATTATCGGTATAACTTTGGATGATATACCTGTAATCATTAATGAATGTTTTATTTGAAAATATGCGCGAATGAAAGAAGGGATTACCAATACGTTAATGTGATGCCGAGGTAGAGTCTCGGCGTCTTCTTTCCTTGAGCGAGAGGGTGTCCTTGAGGAGTACTCCCAGAGATCGTCCCTTTCTGGCGATGGGCACTTGCATTCTCTGTTATACAGATCTTAGCGGGGTGTTGCCATCCTTTAACGGTTGTGACAATGTCACAGCTTGCCGGCTCTGCTTTATTCGATTTCCCCTTGTCTGTTGAGCTAGATGCGGGTTCGCCTTCTTGGAGATGCTTTTTGGTCACCTTTGTTGGATGGTGTATTTGCTGCTCACTTGGGTCTGTAACTTCGAGCATTTCCTGACTCTCGTGGTGGGACACGGTTTCCTTTGAGGGATTTTGGTCGAATAAGTTCGAGCCACCTGGAGTTCCTGGCTTTACTTATGGTGACCACTATGCTAGAACTGCAACATTGAAGTCAAACTTTATCGGGCGAGGTTTCCTTGTCGGTTGCGTTTCATTGAATCTGGTATTATTGGGAGTTCCTCAAAGGTGACGTCTTCGGGCCACCACCTTGTAGCAAGATGTGATGCGCCTCAGTTTGTTTTTTCCATTTGCGCCATGTGGATGATGACTCTGTTCATTCAGTATCGGCTTCTCTGTTGGGGATCTACCTGGAAACGCCGATCCAATGGGGAACTCTCGAGGGTTGTCCGCGGCTCTGACTTGGGTTTGGTGTTGGTTGCTGGTATATGACCAAGCCTCCGCCGGATATGTGACCAGGCTTTGCTCGAATTTCTCCGGAGCTGCCAAGTGAGATTTGTTTGGGTTTTGGGCGAAGGTTCATGTCCGGGAGTGGTCTCGTTTGTCTTGTTGTGGAGCGGGGTGTGGCTTCCCGTGGTATTTTATTTCTTCTTCTTCTCCCGGCCTTCGGTGCGTCGAGCTCTTCTGGCATTATTTTGATAGCGTTGGTGTGTGCTTCTACGGATCGCGATAGTATGGTGAGCGGGTTCCCGAGATGGGATGTCGAACAATGATGCCGTGTCGTGGTCTCTTCCGGTGGAATTTCTTTGAATATCCTCATCGGGAATGGCCCGGGTTCTTCATTTTGGGGGGTCGTCGCTCCTGAATAGGAGTGCGTGAGTGGTGATGTACCTATGAGGACTTGGGGTCCTGTCATCCCCAGGGAATTTCATAGTTTCTGACTTCCGCGAAATGAGTCCCGTGATCGGATCTCCGGGAGACAGTTTCTGTAGGAGTCTCCGCGAGCATGAGTCGATCTTTTTGATAATTCCTCTAGCATCCTTACCGTTACAGGATAGGTCGTTCGTTCGTTGTTGCCCGATACCTTGGATACTGGCTCTGAGCGAGTAGATATTTTTGGTGCTATTGCGCAAAGAATCCTCGGGCGGCTCTATAGCTGAGAGATAGCCAAACGTTGTTCCTGCAACATTTCAAAAATAACATGAAGATCAACTTCCCGTTCTACCGATGCTAGGATTTTTAGGGTTTCCTATTGATTAGAGTGTTGCGTGCCACCATTGGAGTGCAAGAATTCATTACCCCTCTATGCAGCATACGAATACATAGCCGCTCAGACCGATCTAGATACGTTAACGGGGGCCCGCAGTGTCGCGCTAGTCGTTAGGATGGCCATATTGTTTTCCTTGCGATTTATGGGGTTATCGTCCTTGATTTCCCTTATCAAGCTAACCATTAACCTGAAATCGATAGGTCTTGGGAAAGAAAATGTGTGAGAGATATCGTGCGTTTAAGTGACAAAACTAGCAAGAAAATAATCACTATTATTTTTAGCCCCACGGTGGGCGCCAAACTGTTTACCGTGAAAATGGTAACAATAATTAAATTTATAAATAGGATTCTAAAAATACGTGATCTATTCCCAAGCTAGTTTGGAAGAGTGATTAGTGCTAGGCATGGAGTAAAATAGTAAAGATCGAACTAGCCAAAACGATAACCTAACTAGTAAGGGATGTTCCCGGGCTTAGATCAAGCCAGTAGATACCTTGGGGCCCGGCCTCGAGCCTACCTCGGGCCTATAAAATGTATTCTTATCTAGGGTAGTCGGGAAAGGGATAAAAAATAAGTATGTAAATACAAGGCTTTATACCGTCAATCTTGAGCCAAATGACGAAGAACAAACGAAGAACGATAAAATGCTAGAGCGACCTCAGGGTCGAAGAACACTGATATCTTGGAAGAAAGAGAGAGAGAGAGAGAGAGAGAGAGAGAGAGAGAGATTATTGCTTATTGGAGAAGTGGAGCAACATCAGTCCCATACAAGGTGGGGTGAGTCCCCTTTATATAGGAGAGAGGACTCAGTAAAATACATATATATCATTTACAAGAGTAGAAAGATGGGACCGCCTATCACACGTCATCTCAGTAGGTTACGGATAGACCGGCCATGTCAGGTGTAGCCATGTGCTTCGAAGACATCTTCTCTCACCCTAACCTCAGGCCCTGCTTCCTTTGATTCGGACCTCGATCAGCCCCGAGGCTTAGAACTCGATTGTAGCCTTCCATCCTCGGGGTCTAGAGGGAGGCTTCCCAAATTGTCTTGATAGCAAAAATCACGTCTTCTGATTTTTACTGCGTACAATAATAAATATTGAAAGTAAAGAACACAGAGATTTTTACGTGGAAAACACCTGGCTCAAAAGGTAAAAAAATCACAACCTACTACTCAATAGGATTTTCCCAAACATCCACTAAAATCACTGAGCCAAAACAGCATTTACAAAAACTCTTTATAAACCTAAGGATTAACTCTAATCCCGTTGTGGCACATAGCCTCAATTATTGCGACAACTTGAAGTTAGCTATAACTTGAACACTCTAGGTACCTAATACAATTGATTCTATTAAAGCTGAACGGTACAACTTTAAACCACCTACGACAATTGAACTAGAGTAAAAGAAAGACACAGTGGAACTGATTCTTCTATCTCGTTCAAATAGCTTTAGGAGTGCACACTCAAATCTCACATAAATTGCTTGCAAAATTTCCTTGCTGTTTTGCTCTCAATTTAGTTTAACTTTTGTGCATGTGCAATACATGTAAAAGAGAACAATTACTGTGTATTCAATAGGTTAGTAATCAGAGTTTGATTTGGACTCAATTGCTGCTCTTCTATCTCAGAAGAGTTCTTGATGATATGAAACTCTACAACTATCTTTATCCTGGATTGCATTCTCTTCATATAAGGAGACTTTCTCTCATTATCTAACATGCAACCTTTTCAATCAGATCAGGAGATATTGATGTTTTATCAGTAGGACTTATCTCCTTCACGTGCATATCACATGTATAGGTTGATCATGACTGTGCTTCACAAGATGGACCTGGTCCATGACTGAGTTCTTTTATCATTCTTTAAAACTTCACCTGTTCTTGGGCCAACAGTTCTGCTCCATCTAGTATCTTTGATCCTTCCAATTGCTAATACAATGCTCGACGTATTTGATGCTAAAGTTATATTCCGATAATTGAGGTATCTCTATGGGATCAGAACGCTTATCAAATACGCATTTACTCATAAGTCCCTGAGAATTTTGTCCTCGATGTTGATACCCAATTTTTTCCTCATATATTTTTAAATATGCATGCACTTTCAAAATATTTTGCATACATGCACAAATATTTCCACGATTTTTCTATAATTTTTAAGGGCCTCAATTTATTTTTGAATTTTTTACTATACAAATATCTAAAAAACCATCCATCATATTATTTTATGATAATTTAATCATCTAAATTCATCATTTAGTCTCACATAAGTATTCAAATATTTTAATTGTATTTTTTAAAATTACATTTATATTTTTAGACTTCAATAGCATATTTTGCAACAATAGCCTATACATATACATAACTACATTACCCATATAAAAAATACCTTTTTATATTTTTATAATATTAAGTAATTATTTTAAATCACCTTCATGCATGAAAATTATTTGTCATCATTTAATTAGCTGTTTTTTAAATTATTTTATTTACTAAAAATAGGTGTTTAACAAATAGCCCTTAATTTATACCCAAAAATGGGCCCCCCCCCCCATCCAATTTAATTAAACCTATGCCCAAATCCGCCCATCCCAAACCTAAAGATCTCTACCCGGCCCTAAACCCCTCTAATATTGACCGTTGATCTTTGAGGTCAACGACCCACATTCATTCTTTCCATTTTTAACTCAAATGACCCCCTAACCCTATCTATTTGTTACACTCAGCCGCCTTTAGATCCCCTTCTTCTCCGGTTCCCTCTTAGACCAATCCTAACCCTAGCGTCGCCACATAAATTCTCCCCCAAACCTTTCGATTCTTACCCGTTCCATGGGGTTCCCTGGTGCTTTGAGGCCCTTACTGGCCTCGTACCTTTGCTGGTTGTTCGATTTTTTTGTCTCGTGAAAGGATTTCGAAGAGATCAAACCCAGATTTTCCTCGAAATCGTTTAAGAATCCACCTATGGCCATCTCCGTTTGTGAGTACTATTGTCTTGTGTTTATGGCTCGAATATCTAACTCCCAACTAGATTTTCTTTTATCTCTATCATTTTCTCGAAATCCTCATCTCTTACACTTTGAATATCTTCAGATCCTGGAAGATCTGAAACGTTTTCGAGTTGATACGCTATCTTTCTTCAAAACTTTTCTGTTCTCTTTATCAGCGATTGATTTTAATGTTCCTCCAAATTCGGGTTTTTGATTCTTTATTATTTGCTGTCGATTTGAAGTGGTATCAAGTTTCTATAGCATTTTTTCTTTAAAGGTTTTCTACTTTCCTTACCATTAATCGTCCTAATGTTTCTATAAAACTAGGGTTCCACTTCTTCTTGTTTCTGCAAAAACGTTTCTAAGAGTTCCTAAGTGTTTGAAGCTTGTTATCTTTACTCTTATGTTCTAGTCCTTTGTTTGTTTATTTTTCTTACTGTGCGCTCCAATTTTCGCGTTATCATTTATCTCAGTCAATCAAAATAGATTGACTGATTTTATTTAGGGTTCAAATCATATTTTCCTGTAAAAATTAGTACTTCCCCATAATTTTGCCTCTTTTCCTATTTATAACTATTAACTGGTACTACTTGAGTTATTTAGATTAATTAGTCTAATCTATGATCTCCTGACTTATTTCTTACCTTATTTAACTTCAATCATGCCAGCAGACTGATTTCATATGAGATTCTCCATAATTTAAGTGATATAAATTGATTAGGTTAGCCCTAACTAACTGGTTGACTAATTTGCATACTTTATTTATGTGCCATTAATTTTCCTTGCCTTATTGGTTTACTCTGCTCAAAGCTATATAAGCCTCACTCTTTTTCTTTAATACACACGCACACAGACATAGAAAAGTTCACAAAATCCTTGCTCTCTTCCTCTATCACAATTTTCTTCTCTTTGGGGTAACATTGTCTTGCCGGCTGGAAGCCTAGGATAGACCTTTGGACTCTATTTGCTTCACTCTTCTATTGCTATCTCTTAAATGGTATGCTTCCACTTCAGCCATTCAATTAAACCTATGTGTTTCCCTACTAATCATGGTTACTGCTATTCAATTTAACTCTGTGCCATGTTATCTTCATGACTACTTTATCTCATTAGATCGCTGTGCTTCATGTTTATTTTTCCTAATCAGCATGTTTACTACTATTGAATTAGACTATATGTTTCATGCTATTTAGTTTGATCTATGTGTTTCCTTATAATCAGTATGTCTTTCTTCTATTTAATCAAACCTATGGGTTTACTGCAATAGCATGTCTACTTCTGTCTGATTAATCCTATGAGTGTCCGGCTTTCAACCTATTTACTTTTGTTTCAGCTAGACCTATGTTTGTCTACTTCTCCACTATCATGTTCTTTCTATCTTATTTTAAAATATTCACCTCTCACTGCCTTCTAACCAACGGCTCTTCCAATCCCTACTACCCCCTTTGTATGCGACTGCCTGATTGATCCCAGCATCCCATGCTTTGTTTAGTGTTTGCTCACCTAGTAAGAGCGAGTAAACTAAGTTGAAATTTTAAGTGATCCTGTTTTATGTATGCTATTTAATTGTTAGGACCTTTATTTGAGTTGCAAGAATGGAATGACCTGGTCTACTCTTTACTTTCTGTGAATCCAAAACTATGTTCTTAAAATTATCTCTTATTTTCAACTTCTGCTTTTAGAACACCAAGGGTCCTACCCCTCCAGTATGGGAATTTCCTAGGAGTTCATGAGACCCCTCCGAACTTTGACACACTTAGACTGGCTTTCCGAACTTGCTCACAAAAGGGTTGGTTTGAAAAGTTTTCACGTGTGAGGAATTCCCAGGGTCCCTGAGGCCTTTAAGAACTTTGACACACCAGGATACCATTGTGTGTACTATGAGAGTATGGGCATGTTCCTACTAGGTTGAAGGCCTGACTTTTTAGGTTTACTGTTTTGGCATGTTCAGGCACCGTATAGTTTTAGGAGTTTCACTCATATAATTCAATATTTACGTTGGTCTGTAATAATAATTTCTTTGTAAACGGATATTGGGGATATTTATAAAACTGTGAAGGATTCTTATATATTTTAGGTTGGGAAAGGGTAGATACCATGCCTATTGGGTTTTAAATCAGTCTTGCATTCTAGATACCATGTCTATATGTTGTTGCGATATTTGTTTGTTTATTCAGATACTACGCCTGTGAATTTAAAATCAGTCCTGCATTCTAGATACCATGCCTACAAGCTTAAAATCAGTATTTGCATGCCAACAAGGTTTAAATCATTTGTCTGCATGCAAACAAGGTTTTTTTAAAATAAAAAAAAAAATTGCTGCATTTAGACACCATCTCTATAAGGTCTTAAAACCAATCTCTGCATTTAGATACAACGTCTATATGGTTTAATCAGTTTTCTAAACCTGGAAAGCATGCCTATAGGACATAATGAACCAATCTTTCCTGCTTAAAATTGTTTACTGTTTATTACATTTCTGATTAATGGTTAGACATCATGTTCATATGGCATCTCTGACCCGCGTCTAGGCAAGCCTATAGGGGGATTAATGTCTGAAAGTTATAAAACTGTACTACCAGATTTGGTAGTCCTAAAATCAATAGGCAACTAATTAAGTACCTTCTGCTTTGCTTTAATAAAATATTGCATATGTTCTGCTTTATGCTCACCTAGATATCCTGCTATAGGACTTTTTAAAGTGTTTGAACTACTGCTGTTTGAGATATGCAATTGCTTGCTTATTTGTGGAGGTAAATATGAGCCTTTAACTATTTCTTTAACTGACAATCTTATTTGTTTTTTATTTTCGCTTAGATTTTCTCCTTTTAAGCACTATAGGAAGGTCTAGATCCACCTTAACTAGAAGTCCTAAACACCATTAGGACTATAAGTAAGTGACGGGTAATGCACACATAGGTTATGTTTAAATTATAACCGCTTATATAACCATTAAGGGGAGGGTAACTGGGTAGTAAAGGATATGTTGACCTGTGCGCTAATTCTATGTGTAGCACCTCAACTCTGGGATGATTACCAATCATTGCATAGAAGAGATCATATAGGCTAAAAAACCTAGGACCCCCTTTTAACCCTTGTTTTAAACAAAATGTATGTTTGTTTAAATTAGTTTTTTTGATTAATACTAATTCCCCTAATTTGAGTTCGGCTGGGACCCACCGTTGTGGACCTTAAGGGGTGCCTGGCACCTTACCCTCAAGGTTTTTTTGAGCCCTTACCCAATCTATTATAATGTAAACCGATTTTATGAGTTACTTACTTTAGGTTCCCTAACGCACCTTAAATCTGCTAGGTGGCGACTCTTCAAATTCCATACCCAATTCCCAAAGGAAATGAGTTGTTCTAAATGAATGTCGAAACCCAAACTACGTGAGAAAAATGGGGGGGGGGGGAGGGGAGCGACAGCATGGCGACTCTGCTGGGGATATTTTAGGCTCTTACTATAACGAACTTGTTTTTTTGAATTAGTCTTACGAATTCTTTATTTTGTTGATACAGCCATTCACTTTCCCCTTTACTAGGATTTAATTGCTCATTTTTCAAGCATTTATGATTTTTTTTATTTCCTAAAACTGACTTGTTGTTTTCTTTTTTTAACTACCTTTCAATTGTTAAATACCACATTTATCATTTTTTAAACATGTAAATACTTGAAAACATTCTATTTATTACTGCATAAATCATGTTCAATATCATATTCTACTCATGTATAATCAATCATATAGCGACGCTTGATGAGTGTTTCCGCACTTCCTATATATATCACCCACTAAATGTGGAAAGGCGTATTTACGGTAAAACTAGTCTATCAACGGTGCAATCGACGGTTCCTTGCCTTTCCCCTCAAGTTGTCCGCTTGAGGGTCCTGCTCTAGACCTCTATAGTGACCTTACTCTAATTAATTGTGCATGCATCATGGTCAAACCTAGCTGGGTTAATATGTTGTCTACATAATAACCCTTTAAGACAAGCCTCACCCAAAAGTCCATGGGGTTTTCCATAATCTCAAAGGACGCAACCATGATTGTGTGCATTAATTTTGGAGAAATAAGTGCCATTGTGCTAATCATTGATGTATAAATAGATGAACCTGGAGGGGGAAGGGCCTAATCATATTTTTTTTGCAAAAAAATGAGGCACGAAGTTCCCCGGTTTGGCATAGTTAGTAACATACAATCACTATTGCTAGATTGGTGGAGGGATATTCCATCAAGTGACCAAAATCATGTAAAAAGAGTCTTAGGAAATTTTCTTTCTTTGTTGGACCTCCAGCCAAACAAAATGTTGATCGAGGCTGCCACAATGTTCTAGGACAAAGAAAGAGCCATGTTCCGTTTTGGAAGCATAGAGATGACCCCTCTCTTGGAAGAAATAAGGGGATTTGCTGGGCTATCTTGGGACAACCCTAGTTTATTAGCAACTGGAAATCACACCACTAGGGGATATCTTGGGATAGCCCTGGTTTATCCATCACCTCCTTGGGGTGGATTCACGGCAAGGTCTTTGTGTTCATCGTGTGTTTCTTGGGCATGCTAGTATTCCCGATCCAAGAGGACATAATCCATACCAGACTAGCCATGGTGGCCAAAACTTTGATGGAAGGGATCGAGGGGCAGACATGTATCATTGTCCCTATGATCATTGCAGATATGTAACGAGCCTTGGAGCGCTATCAGAAAAGGTACAAATACTTCGAGGGTTGCAATTCGCTATTGCAGGTTTGGTTGCTAGAACATCTCCAAAGGCGTCAATACCGCCAAAAGTTTCCACAAAGGCCGTGGAATGATTATATAGCCTTCTACCATCCCAAGAAAAATGACAAATATTCCAGACATGACAACCGTGGAAAGATCATATATCTAATTTTCAGGGTGATGCCATTCCATACAAAAATAAAGCACATCACGTGTGGCTATTTAAGTTTATCATAGAAAAGGATACTATTGAGCCAGATCAATATCATGCTTGTCATGCATACTTCTACCCCTCATGGTTGGATGATAACATAGGGGGAATATTCGAGCCAAGAGACGGTTCGGGAAATAGGGTTATAGACGAAGTTGCTGAAGCACAGGTGAAATATAACAAACTGTGCAAAAGATTCCGCGAGTGGGAAGCCGAGCATATGGAGCAAAATAGGGCTGATATGGAAATGATCAATGAGTGGAAAGAGAGGGTTGTTAAATCTAGTGAAAGGTTGGAGTATCTGGAGTACAGTTTGATGGAATTAGAATGTAAAATGAGGAAGAGAGTCACCGATTGCCAGAACGTTCAAAGAAACAAAGGAGAACATTTCGCAAGGGCATTCTTACTGTTGAACCTGCGCGAACTAGGGGAGTTGATTGACAAGAGCATCAAACCTGGAGAAGGTCCTTCTATGACCAAGTAGATTCAGTTTACTTGCATTTCAAATGTAATAAGGCCAAGTGCCATTAGTGACTTACCTTATTTAGTGTCGTTATGGGGCGTCTATCTATACATTAATGGAATGAGGCAATTATTGGCACTGTATTTCTCCAAATCTATTTATCGCTAGGCCTACTTAGGAACAACGAGGCTCCCAAATTAGGATGCGAATTTGCAATTCGCAATACGTGTTCAAATATTGCAAACTTTTCAGAACCCTTACTAACTTGTTTACCTTTCATTTTTCATTATTTTCTATTATTATTATTCCCATCCCCTATGGTTGGTTCTCACATACTGGCATCATAAGAATACCACACCAGATCTAGCGGCCATCCACCTCATTTTCCTCCAAATAATACGAAAAGCAGAGGAAAAAGCTAAGACGGATGACTTAAGTGGTATTCGAAAGGAAAACACTGAGAATGCGGAAACTTCAAACAGTCAGAGTACTCCAGCACCAAATGATTTGGTTTTGCGCTTGGAACAAAAGATACTGGAGCTACAGAACAACCCCATATACGTGGAAATAATACGTCACTCCACTTAACCAATCTCCTATGCACCAAAATTTGCTGAGAAGGACCTGCTCATTAAATAATGGATGAGGAACTCAAGGAATTAACAAGTCGAGTTTAGGGTGTCGAAGGTGGTAAAGTGATAGAAGGTCTGAATTATGAGGATCAGTCCATGCAACCAGACGTGGAACTGTCGAAGGGTTACAAACCTCCCAAGTTCAAAATTTTTGACAGAATAGTTGATCCCAAGGTTCATTTGAGAACTTACTATGACAAGCTCATGGGGGTCGGAAAGGATGAAAGGATCATCACGAAGCTCTTCATGAGAAGTCTTATCGGAGATACCCGCATCCTGGTATATAAGTCAGAACCATAATAAGTAGGACAATTGTATGAGCATGGCATCAGAATTTATTTACTGGTTTAGGTTCAATACAAGGAATGCACCAGACGTTTTCTATATCCAGAACATAAAGAATAAGCCAACCGAGACTTTCTGTGAGCATGCCACTTGGTGGAGGCTGGAACCAGCCAAGGTCAGACCAACACTAGAAAAAGAGCAAATGAACAAGTTCTTTGTCAGGGCACATGATCCACAGTATTATGAAAGGCTAATGGTCATTCAGAATCACAAGTTCTTCGCTATCATCAAACTCGGATAAAGTATAAAAGAAGGTATCAAAATCGGAATGGTGAATAATTTCGAGGCAGTGCAGGACACGAATAAAGCATTACAATCAGGAGGCATGTCAAAGAAGAAAGAAGTAGGGGCACTAATGGTGGCCCAAGGCCTAAATTCTCCAATCACATATCAAACACCTCAACCTACATACCAACCCTCACCTCCCAAATATTCTCACCTACAACCGCCTATCACACTTATAACACCCAGCCAGCCTACTATCAATTACCTCCAACTCGTCCAAATAAACAGAAACCCCGACATAACATTGATCGAAAACCACCCAGAAAATACACTGCCATTTCTAAACCCATCGACCAGTTGTATAAGAGATTGAACGCTGGTGGTTATGTCACCCCTATTCCATCTATGGAAATGGAGAATTCATCTTAATGGGTCAACTCGAATAAAACATGTGCATATCATTCCGGTACGAAGGGGCACACCATTGACAAGTCCCGGAAGTTGAAAGATAAGATCTAGACATTGATTGATAACAAGGTCATACAAGCGAAGGAAGCTGTACCCAACATCTGCAATAATCCTCTTCTAGATAATAGAGGAGATAGATTACATGTTATAGAGACGGACGAAGAATGGGATCCTGACGGATCAATCGGGCTCATTCGGGAAGGTGATGATTTTAAATCCATAGTCACACTCACTCCTATTTTGGTACAGATGCAACCGTCAGCCGAAGTCAACGTAACTGTCTCGGTTCTATTTGAGGTAAAGGTAGCACTACCTACAACCACACCCATTCCATTTGAGGAAGAAGTGGCCACACCCTTTCACAGTGACAGAACTAACCATACCTCCTTTCTATTCTAAGGCCATACCTTGTGATTACATTGCAAATGTAGCCGAAAAGGACAAACAAAAATGGAAGAATATAATATTTCACAAGGAATGACCATAATGGGAAGGATCTATACATCCAGCACTTGGGAGTATCGAGCAAGGAGGTTGCTACTAAGCAACCTGTCATTGAAACTGGTCCGTATGATCTTCGGAGGAAAGTACAGGGAAGGGAATACTTTGTTGTCCATCATTTGAACAAAACCCCTACCTGATATCCATTTTATCACTATTGCAAAATTCAAAGGTGCACAAGAATGCTTTGATAAAGGTGTTAAATGAAGCTTACGTGCCTAAGAATATCACCTGCGGAGAAATAGCCAACATGGTGAGGCAAGTGTTGGGGAGTCATAAAATCACCTTCCACGAGGATGAACTACCATTCGAAGGGTTAAGTCAAAACAGGACACTGCATATCACGGTACAGTTCGAAGACAAATTCATGCCAAAGTCCTAATAGATGTGGGCTCAAGTCTCAACATTTGTCCTTTAACTACTCTAAATATATTGTGAAAAGATTTCCATGAGATACGGGCAAGAAGTATAAACGTGAAAGCCTTTTATGGGTCTCAAAGGACCACGATTGGGGAGATTAACCTTTTCCTACAGATGAGGCCAGCTTGGTTCGATGTTGAATTCCAAGTGCTTGACATATATGATGATTGGTCACCACCATGGTGTGGTCCTTATTACCCTCTCCAGCAACTAGTGCCACATCTGGGTCAAACTTTCATAAGGCTAATACAATATAGGGAACATTAGAGGAAGAAGCTTTAGTTGGGCTAAGAAATTTATTCCTAGAGGATGAGGATATGGATTCTAGTGCGATAATTGAAGAGGAGAAGGAAGAAGGCCTCACTATTCAGACTATGGAGAAGGGAGCTATCCTTAGGAATTGGACCGCCACACCATCCCCATCCCGGGCCTGTCGAGTCCCTAGGTAGCTTGGCACTTAGCCTAATTTATTTCTATTGCCATGCTAGCCATTTCAAATGTTTTCAGTAATTTTGTTTTAGAGACACATTTCATCAGCACATCACACCAGATCTAGAGTCCCTCTACCTCATCCTCCTCTAAGTAATACGAAAAGCATAGGAAAAGCTAATATTGATGACTCAAGTGTTACTCGAAAGGAGAACACAAGGAATGCGGAAA
Source organism: Nicotiana glauca (assembly GCA_026770625.1). Classification (NCBI taxonomy): domain Eukaryota; kingdom Viridiplantae; phylum Streptophyta; class Magnoliopsida; order Solanales; family Solanaceae; genus Nicotiana; species Nicotiana glauca. Next base: position 17,636 of record MU711736.1, on the reverse strand, counting down.
CTTCAGACAGTCGGAGTACTCCGGCACCAAATGACTTAGATTTTCAGTTGGAACAAAAGATACTGGAGCTATAGGGAGAACTTCAGCAGGTATGCAACTAAGCAAACCTCGCCCTCACCCTGAACGTCGTCGACATCAATAAAAAAAATACCAAAAACCCAGCACCTCCCCAAAATATGCCAAACCAGCATCCACAAAATCCTCTCACACCCCATCAATATGCAACTCCACCTCAAAATCCCAATCCTTTACCGATACCAACCCCTCCACAATACCATCATCAACGAACACAGTACCTACAAACCACTATCTATCACACCCCTCAAAACAAACCACAACCCATTCATAATCCTCAAAACTCGACCAACGACCACCACTACACCCAAATCCCTAGCACTCATTAAAACAACCCCATATATGTGGAAATCATGCCTCACTCCACTCAACCAACCTCCTATGCGTTAGAATGCAGTGGGAAGGACCTGCTCATCAAAAACAAGGCTAAGGAACTCAAGAAATTGACAAGTCGAGTTCAGGGTGTCGAACGAGGTAAAGGGATAGAAGGTCTGAATTATGAGGATCTGTGCATACAACCAAACGTGGAAATGCCAGAGGGTTACAAACCTCCTAAGTTCAAAATTTTTGATATAACAGGTGATCCCAAGGTTCATTCTAGAACTTACTATGACAAGCTTATGGGCGTCGAAAAGGATGAAAGGATCCGAATGAATCTCTTCATGAGAAGTCTTACCGAATATGCCCTATCCTGGTATATAAGTCAGAACCCTAAGAAGTGGGCCTGTCACACCTCCTTTTTTTACTACTCCCCCGGAAGCGATATAATAAAAGGGAGTTATTTCCAACTTGAAGTGACAATCGAAATGGGATTATTTAATTTAAAATCAGATTCGCCACTTGGGAGATTTATGGTGTCCCAAGTCACCGGTTTAAATCCCGAATCGAGGAAAAGGTTGACTATGTTATATAGTCCGCGAACTAGAAATCCGAGTAAGGAATTCTGTTAACCCGGGAGAAGGTGTTAGGCATTCCCGGGTTCCGTGGTTCTAGCACGGTCGCTTAACGGTCATATTCGGCTTAAATTATCTGATTTTAAACAATTATGAACCTATGTGAAAATTTTAACTTTAACCGCTTTTATTCATTTTTTAAAGAGAATTTCAACGCCATTAAAACACGTCTCGATCCACGTCACATAAATGTACCTGTGGTTTTTGACATTTTTTAACGTCGTTGAGATTTGATTCAGGTCACATAAATGCACACCCGAGTTTAGTAAGTTAAAATTATTAAATACGCGCCTAAAGCAACTATGTGTTTTCACTATGCGAGGGCCATGTAATTTGCTAAATGGCGCGCCTCGGATTCTAATTTTTAAAGGGAAGTTCAAATTGTATCTTGGAGGGCCATAAGTTATAAAATTGGATCAATATGGCACACCACCGATCTAGGGAATTGGTAGGTCAATGAAAAGGCTGCTAAGATTGTAACTACCCCATCTGTTAGAATATTGCGCTAAACTCCGCAATGATGTAGCATTTGGCCCAATGTGAGCCCAAATCTAATGAAGGGAAGGAAAAGGGGCACACCACTTCAGATTTTGGGCCCAAACATGAACCCCACGGCCCAATGAGCATTGCTGGATCATCTCTTTTTAAAGGACTCAAATTAATCTTCCAAAGTTGTTGATCGAATTCAGAATACATATACAAATCACTAACTACTCATGAAACTTAACTGTTTCCACATTTATATTAATTTAATATGCTAATCAGTAGATATCATGAAGAACACGGAAGTGGCTTAGCAATTTAAAACTCTTGATTGTAAAAATCCAAACACCATTTGCATGTATTCAAATTTCCATTTTTAATTGCTCGAGCAAAAGTGACCAGGTAAACACTTGGACCATGAGTCCAAATCACACAACTGTTCGACCATCATGCCTAATGTCGATTAAATAATAAACTCAAAATTAATCTAAACTTCAACTCCAAAACAACCAATTTGTTTAAATCAGAACCTGATACTAACATATGAATTCACATTCAGCAACTCAACGGATCCAAATGAATTTACAAAAAACCATTATTCCCCAACAGAAACGCAATGAGATTTAACATCTACAATATAAAATCAAAGTAGAGCTACGAGTTAAAGTCCATGATCTATTTATACAAAGAAACATCTAAAAATCTTATTCATGTATTCCCTAATCATGCTATTAAATCAACGAAGCCAAATGTTTAAACACAAACTCAGAATCAAATCTACAGTATGCTAAACCAACTTATCAAGTGCCCAGTATTACAGGCTCGCATATAACAGAAGACAAAAGAGGAACTAGAGAAGCAGTTGAGTTGAAATGCACTTCGTATTCCACCATAATCATTAGATCACAAGATTAACATTTAAGCATAGTTCACTGAGCTAGGAAGATACCTGGAAATAAGAGTAGAAAGAGATGCGTTTCAGCAGCAAACAGCAAACAGTACCCAGATTTCAACACTGCAGAATAGAGAGTACAACCCCCACTAATTGCAATACTCAAGCAGCTTGGACCAAAACAAATCTCAGAAAATAAAACCCAAGCTGGAAATCCAACTCAAATCATCTCAAACACTTAATAAATCAAGGAATATTTTCAGTGAGTTCGATTTTTTGATCAGAAAAGACTGAAGTCAATGGAATAGTGAAAAATTCTCAGCCGTTCTATTTTTTTCCATATTTTAGATCTTTAATCCTTGCCTTCAAAGGCAAGGATGATACCTTATATAAGCTCAGCCATAGGGCAGCCCTCAGGTTCTATATTTACCCTTTGCCCCCTTTTGAATTTTGTTTTTAGCTTAGGTGACCCCAAATTATTAACTTGCTACCCAAGTTTTAATGCCTAACAATCTGAAATTCCACTAGAGACCCTCACTAGAAGCTTCCAAGTCAGTTACTGAGATTCCTTTCTACTTAAACTACCTAAATTACCCCCAGCCCCAATCAGTTATTATAAACTTTAACTATCCCTTTGAGACCCATATAATTTTTAGGTTAACAATTGACTTCCACTAAGGTCCTCTAAAATGTCACAACAAACCTAATCAAATAATAAGGGTTTCCAACGGATCAAGATAAAACAAAAATGTAAAAAACTACTAGCAATTAAAACAAACATCATATGAATAACAAAACCAGTATTTCCAATATCATTTAAACTAATCATACAAACGGAGACTCAATTATATACTTGTCGCAATTAAACTAAATAATAATTAAAATATTTCTGGACCTAAACTAATCAACTTGAGACAAACACACAAAGATTGAAATCTATGCAATTGACTTAACAGGACGAACAGGACTTCTAATTCGAGACTCAGAGTCTGAATCAAAGGATAAAACCGAGGGGGAGAGTGACTCAATCAACAAGAAATGAAATAGGATAAAGAAAATATTACATAATTGAAATGACTTGAGACAGAATCCAGCCACACTCGAGACATAACCCCAAAATATTCATTTGATATTTTGACCTCAGGAACCCTAGATCTTGAAATTCGACCGATTTTGGAGGCCTTTGAGATGATTTGAGGGTGGATGTTGGATGGAGGAACAAAGTGCCCACAGGGTGTGATTTTGGAGTGATTAGGTGGTGGCGCCACCACCGGAGGAATTTTAGGCGGCGCTAGGGTTCATGACTTTGAACCCAGATTCGAAGAGCTCTGAGTTTATTCGAAGTAAACTGGCCGTGGATTGGGGATGGGGAGATGTAGAGAAATTCAGGGTGTGATTTTGGTTGCCATTGGGGTGGTTTGAGTCGTCACCGCCGACGGGTTTGACGGAGCATGTTGGGGCGGAAGAGCTTCTCTAGGGTTTGGGAGGGCATGAGAGACGGGGACAGATGGGTGGGGGTGGCCTTCAGATAGTTTTATACTAATGATCCCCAAGTTCCTGCCGTTGGATCATGAAACCTCGATGGCCAGGATTGATCCGGGATAAACGATGTTGTTTTGGTCATTACCCAATTTAGACCGGGTTGGGGCTACACCTAGGCTCAGTCTGGTCCGGGTTTCAGAGAGAGGGGACTTGGGCCTGAGGTTGACAATTTAAAAAGAGCCCAAAAATTCTAATTTTCCAACTCCTTTTATATTCCCATTTTAAATCAATTTTCAACAATTTTTTTTCCTCTTTTTTTTTCAAAATTAAATTAAAATCTAAACTAAATCCTAAAACCTATAATTAAACCTAAATGATAATTATCACAACTAATCAAATTAAATGTAAAACTACTAAAATCGAACATTAACTCCAAACGTACAAATTGAACCATTTTTTTGTGATTTTCCTTTTATAAAATAACTAATTTGTTAATTAGTCCTAAAATGCAAAGTTAAATCCTAAGAAATGCAAGTTATTTTTTTTGTATTTTTCATTAATTAAGATGCACAGACAAAATGCAAACAATTAATAGAAAATGCCATAAAAATCCACAAAATTGCAAACACTGAAAGAAATTATTTTTTTTAATTTCTGGGAGTAATTCATATATGGCAAAAATCACGTGCTCACACCTGCCCCTCTTTTTGCTCAGAAACACGAAGAGTTTTCTTGCATAGATAAGTGAGCGGATACGAGCAATTTTCGCCCGTTAAAATACTCCGAAGGAAGCATTTTTTGAAATATTTGACTGCACCCTGATTCTGAGGTTGCATACATATCCTTGTCTAAAAAGGAATCAGGTCAGTGTAGTTCGGAAAGGTCTGGTAGCTGGGACTACCATGAAGCTGTGGTTTCACTGTTGCTGCTGCTGATGCTAATGCTTACTGAACCCCCTTATTACACCATGTCAAAATAAAAAGAAGCTAGACTAAGCTACGATCTATGAAATACAAAAATCCTATCTATATCTTCAAACTTGCTCTTATATTTCTTGTTTCCTTGTTGTCTTGTATTTTCTCGGTGAATGACTTTCGAGAATGGTTCTAATGTGTTCAAGATCCTACAAGTGACAATCAGGTGTCTTAAGGTCATGCATATGGTTAGAGACTGTGTTTTCATTGGAAAATGTCAAGACTTGTGGTATTTTTATGTTAATCGTGGGATTCTATGCATCAGTATCAGGAAAATAAAGGTAACGGATTCAGATTCGCAGGAAGCTCTTCATAGTAGATTATTTTGGGAATGTGGTGATTCTGGGAATATTTGAGAGAGTGTTCAGTGGCTCATGGTTTTGAGAAAGTGTGGTATTATGCTTGGGTCTCGTGTGGTGAGCCTGGGTAGGGGCATTGTGGTGCTACAGCAAGAGGGGATATCAAGTTGAAAATGAATTAGAAGGAAATCTAGATAAATGAAGTAGCTTGTTAGTAGACCAAATCGGTATGGTAAGGATATGATTAATTCTTCGTATGCGTTCGAGGTAATGAGCCCTTACAGGTATTGTGCAGCAAAGCTCTTGAGTTATGACAGCTTGCTTAGCTCGGTTTGGGTAGAAGGATTCAGTCCTGGCAGTTTAGCTCGTGCAAATGGAATTGGGAGAAAGTTCTTGTTAGGTTTTACCGCGATTTGGAGATGTATATCTTCTATGGGCATGTAGAGCATGAAATGTGTAATGATTTTTCTCCTAGATGGGATCGATGGGAGTTCTTGACTAGTTGAGTGAGTAGATGTCTGTGGCTCGGAAGGGAGATAAAAGTTTTCATGTTATCCTTGGATGGTATGGTATATACGGTATATTGTAGAGGATCGAGACTAGCGTGTGCTAGGTTACAGTTCAGTTCTGAAAGGAAGTTCATAAAACTCTTAGGCAACAGGTAGCCTTAGATAATCAAGGAAATGATACTGCTAATTGGTAGTGATTTGACGAGAGTATACGTCTCATAAAAAGGTGATGTGATTAAACCGATGATACTTTGGTAGTATTGCGACGCTTTCTTGTTAGATCGACTGCTGATATTTGAGTTTGTGTGATATCACGGGGGAATTTTAGAATATCTTTCGTGGAATAATTGGGTACTTTAGGTCTGACATGTATTCATACGGCGGAATTTGGGATCAGGTATGGTGATTCGTGTGCTACAGGGAGTTGGAGACTGGTAGTTCTCAAGTACAGACTATGTTGTGGTTGAGGATCGTGTGTATTGGCACCTTTTAGTGGCTACTGGGATTTGGAGGCCCGAGTAGATCTTTCTTTGCTTTGTATGTTAGATTTTGGATATGATGTTGGGGTGTAGACTGGTTGTCTTAGAGTTGGGTTATTCTAGACTATTGCGCTATGGGCTATGTTAGAAATTCCACGGGATGAGTGGCGAGGTGCATCGAATTATGTTCTATCAAGGTGGTTTATATTTCAATGACCTAGCGGACGACTAGGAAGGATTGGTTTTCCTAATTAGGCCTTCGTGATAGATTTCAATGCAAAGGTTTCTACCATTGATTCAGTTCCGATGTTGAGGTGACCTTTCAGATGCATTTCTTGTGGCCGGCATGTCGCCGGGTGAGGTTGTGGATTTCGATATTGATTTGGTGTCGGGCACCATCATCGTATGGCTCCGGCAAGAGTTATAGTAGTGGAAGGAGCAGCTTCAGGCTTTCTTGGTAATAAGTTCGTTAGTAGGCCGATGCGGATACGTGTTTAGCTCGAGTTAGCTTGGTTGGCCCCGAATTGTATTGTTGAGGGATAGGTTGATTCGATTGTTATTGAGATTGTTAGTGATCTGAGGAGAGCTATGAGTTGCTTTTCGGTCTTTTGAGACGTTAAGAATTATTGGTTATGGGCACATGTGGTGCGGTTCTATTGGGGATGCATAGTGAAAGTCGAGCGGGAAGAATAATTGGGTATTGCTCTGTAGATGGAGTATTGGTTATGACCTATAGGGTTGCGTGTCGTATGTTATTTGTTTCACTGTGGGTGTAATGAATTGCTTGGGTTCCAGACATCAAATTGTGTGTGGCTGTCGATTTTGAGCATAGTGACTTGAGGTGTTTCATGTGTAATAGTGTTTGGATAGGATCGCACATTATAGCGAGGCCACGTAGAGATATGACCTTTCAGGGTATATTTAGGTGTTTTATTTGTATGATGTGAGACGGGTATCGGCCTTGTGTGGTGATGGTACTGATGAGCTTGAGGTACAGCTCTTTCGTTTGAGTCATTTTTTATGATTTGAGTATGTTCAAACCTTTTCTTATTGGTGCACAAATTATGCAAGTTGTGGCTTAGGCCTGTATTGAGGTGTCATAGCACCAGAGTGGTGTGTTGGATTCGAGGTGATCGTTGGGGTCACTAATGAATAAGAACATATTTGATTTCAGCTTGTTACAAGGATAATATCGAGGTTCGGCTCGAAAATCTGTTGTGGTATTAGTCAAAAGGGAAGTGGCTTCACGAATGGTTGATCTGAGAAATGGTTACGATTTGTTGCATGTTTCATTTATCGTTGGCAGTATATGAAAGTGTTGGAATAAGACTTTAGCTAATAAGAGGTTTTCTATCGGTAGTGGGTTGTTGCGGCTAACTACTGTGAACAGGAGTTATCGTTTCGACGGTTTGGATTATGTGGTATATCATATGATTTCACCTGAGGTTTCAGGTATGGTTTATTACAGCTGGTTCAGGACTATTCAAAGTATAGGTGTGAGGTTTTGATCATATTGATGGTTTCAGAAGTGAAAAGGTAGTTCTATGATTTATGGGCTAGACTGGATTATGTAATTTCGGTTAAAATGTGTTATCAGACCTATATGAGATAGTGTGATGTGGGATCACCCCCTGGTATATGCACGGTAAAGTTATTCAGCTATTGGTTGGCTTCTAGAGCAACTCTGGGTACGCTCGAGGATGAGCATTTGTTTAAGTTGGGGAGGATGTGACGACCCGACCTGTCGTCTCATGGGTTACCGCCCCGTCTCCCCCATTTATATGCTTCTTCATGTTTCATAATTGGCATTTGGTGTGTTAGAGTTGAATTGGATTAGTTTTGGTGGGAAATGAGATACTTAGTCTCTTTAAGTAAGGCTTAGTTTGGAAAAGTCAATCGGAAGTTGACTTGTGTGTTAAAGGGCTCGGGGGAGGAATTCTGATTGTTCGGTTACCTCCGGGATGTGATTTGTGACTTAGGAGTGTGATCGGAAATGGTTTTGGAGGTTCGGTATAGAATTAGGCTTGAATTGGCGAAGTGAGTATTTTGGCGATTTCCGGTTGATAGGTGAGATTTTGATCTGGCAGTCGGAATGGGATTCCGAGAGTTTCTGTAGCTTCGTTAGGCAATTTGGGATGTGTGTGCAAAATGTCAGGTTATTCGAAGGTGATTTGGTTGGGTTTTTTATCGAATGCGTGTTTCGTAAGTTTTCGAAGAACATAGGCTTGAATTCGATGTAATTTGATGATTTTGGTGTTAGTTGAGGTGTTTTGATGATTGGAGCAAGTTTGAATAATGTTTTAAGATGTGTTGGTACTTTTGGTTGAGGTCCCGGGGGCCTCGGGGTGATTTCGGATAGTTAACGGGAAGTTTGGAGTTGTAAAATGCAGCAAAAAAATTGCAGAGTATTTTTGTTCTATGCGATCGCACAGGGTGTCATGCGATCGCATAGAAGGAATTTGAGGGGCTGTTTGGTTGTTCAATGCGATCGCGGTTGGAGTCTTGCGATCGCACAGTGTAAAGACATTCTGCTATTCGATCGCAGGGAGGGCTATGCGATCGTATATGGTTAAATTGGGGGCAGAGAATTTGTTCTATGCGATCGCAGGGACGTGATTGCGATCGCACAGAGTTAGCTACAGTGACCTGGGCAGAATATTTTAAAACTTTTCATCCGCGATTTTGGGGCTCATTCACTCCATTGTTGGTCTTTTTGAGAGGTTTTTGAAGGAAATTGGAGAGGGATTCATGGAGAATCGATTGAAGGTAAGATTTTTGAACTTGAAACTCGTTTTTATTGTGAAATTTACCTAGAAATGCATGGAAATTGAGCTAAAATGGAAGAACTAGGGGTTGAGTTTTGAGATTTTTAAATTGGAATTTGAGTGGCCATTTGAACTCGGATTTGAGAGGTCTTGGTATGTATGAACTCATGAGGAGATAAGAAACGTATTGATGTTTAACTTTCTGAGTTTCGAGAAGTGGGACTGGGGATCGGGCTTTGCTAATTTCAAGATTTTTGTTATTTTTCGATTGTTTTCGATTGGGTATTGTCCCATTGGCATATTGTGTTGTATTCGCTCTGATGTTGGATAGATTCGACGCGCGTGGAGGCCGGTTTGAGGGGAAAAGGCGTAGCGAGCTAGAGATTTCACTGGTTTGAGGTGAGTAATGATTGTAAATGATAGTCTGAGGGTTTGAAACCCCGGATTTGCACATCATAGTGCTGTATTGAGGTGACTTGCACGCCGGATAGCAACACCGTTGGGGATTTTGACTTCGTCCGTCCCGATTGATGAAATTACTGCGTATTTGACTGAAACTACTTGTTATCATCATAATTTGGGTTGATTGCCGTGTTTGGGGCTTCGTGCCAATTATTTGAATCCTTCATGGATTGATATCACTGTTTTCGCATTATTTTTGCATATTATTTGATCTCGGTCCAAGGTTTTAAATATTGTTTTGCAAACTCAGCCACCTTTCTAAGATTTGAAAACTTAAAAAATATTTTATTGACGTTTTGAGATGAGAACTATTATTTTAATATCGCCCAAGAGGCTTATGTGCATTTATGAACTGAGCATGGATCGGCTGCGCGCCGCAGCAGTGTTATATTAATATTGAGGCCGAGAACGTGATTGATTACATTGATCTTGAGGACGAGGGCCTGGATGATTATATTGATATTGAGGCCGAGAGCCTGGTTGATGCCACGAAATGGCTTGATATTGCGTTTGGGGTGTAGGAGCCCCTCCGGAGTCTGTACACACCCCCAGTGAGCGTCGTCGACGATAAAAAAATGGATGGCTCGGTTTGTACGCCGCAGTGGGTACCAGAGTGTACCGTCATATGCATTGCATTGAATTCATGCATTTGTTCTTATTTGTATTATCTGTCATAATATTTCTGCACTCTTGTTTCATTGGCTTATATGCTACTTCTTGCAATAATTACCTGATATCCTGGCGTTATCTATTAACGGAGTGTTGTGCCCGAGGGGCTGACTTTTGTGCTTGCTTGCACTACTTGTTTCACATTCATTTGCTTACCTTTTGGAAAAAGATATGTTCAAAAGAGGTTTTTAACTGAGCTAAGATATTTCTAAAGGTTTTACAGCTTCACTGCTTTCTCCAAAAGTGTTTTTCACTGCTCTTGTATAGCATGATGATTTGCTTTACGTGATTTCTCACTGCTCAGTTGTTATTTACTTTTATTACTCACTAAGTTGGAGTATTCACTTTACTCCATGCACCTCGTGTGCAGATGCAGGTATTTGATCATCGGTAGTGGGTTTTGAGCTGATTAGAGATTTTGTTATTGTAGCTGAGCTAGTTGACCGCCAACGTTCGCGGCACCGAATTTCTTCCTTTTGATTCTAAATTTTATTCTATGTATTACAGGCCTTGTAGTTGTATTAAAAATCCTTCTAGAATCTTGTGACTTGTGACACCACAGTTTGGGCTGTGTTTGGATTTTAGTCTGCACTTATTAAAGAGATCTTTCAATAGACTGTGGTTATTTAATCATATTAAAGATGCTTATTAATGTTAATTATTCTAAAAGGATAAGTTGGGTTAGTCAGCTGGCCTTGCCCTCACGAGAGGCGCCATCACGACCAGTGCGGGGTTTGGGTCGTGACAAGTCTCTATCTGACTAGAAATCTGAATCAGTATAGCCAATAGGTGCAAGATCACCTGAGTGATACACCAACATATAATCCCCAGTCCTATTCAAGTACTTGATTATATGCTTAACAGCAATCCAGTCTTCTCGACCAGGGTTAGACTGAAATCTACTAACCATGCCAACAGCAAAGCAGATATCAGGTCTAGTACCTAGCATAGCATACATAAGACTTTGTACAGTAGAAGCATAAGGGACTGCCTTCATCTTTTCTTTCTCATCAGTCGTTTTTGGGGACTGATCTCTTGACAGAGAGATTCTATGTCTAAAGGGGAGAAACCCTTTCTTGGAATCTTGCATACTAAACCTGGTGAGAATAGTATCAATATAAAGTTCTTGGAACAAGCCTAATATCCTTTTCTTATGATCTAGCATAAGCTTCATCCCAAGGATATGTGCTGCCTGTCCCATGACTTTCATATCGAAACGTGAGGACAACCATTCCTTTGTTAAATTCAACATGCTCACATTATTTCCTATGAGAAAAATATCATCTACGTACAAAACCAAAAATATAATTTTATCTCCATTCCACTTCTTATAGACACAAAATTCATTTTCACATTGATCAAAACCGAATGTCTTAATCGATGCGTCAAAACAAGTATTCCATGCCCTAGAAGCTTGTTTCAATCTATAAATGGATTTCTTTAATTTACACAACATGTGCTCATTGCCACTTTTTATGAAACCAACTGGTTCTGCCATATAGATGCACTCATCAAGACTTCCATTTAGAAAAGCAGTTTTGACATCCATTTTCCGGATCTTATAATCGTAATGAGCCGCAATGGATAAGAGAATCCTTATGGATTTAAGCATGGCTACCGGCGAAAAAGTTTCCTCACAATCGATCCATTCTTTTTGAGTAAACCCTTTTGCAACAAGCCTAGCTTTAAAAGTTTGCACTTTTCCATCCACTCCTGACTTTTTCTTATAGAACCATCTACAACCTATGGGTTTGACTCCAGTAGGTGGTTCTACAAGATCCCAGACTTGATTAGAGTAAATGGACTCCATTTCAGATTTCATAGCATCAACCCATTTATCAGCATCTGCATCATGTAGTGCTTCGTCGTAATTAATAGGTTATGTATTAGGCTCTTCAGGGATTCTATTATAAGATTCTCCCAAGAGCGCAAATCGGAGTGGTTTTCCAATAATTCTCCCACTACGACTAGTCACTACAGGTGGAGGCTGATTTTGTTGTTTAATCACATCATCATTTCCTGGAACTGAAGCCTCAATTTTATCCTCCACACCTTGCGGTGCTGGGATATCATTAACTTCTTCCTGGAGTGCATGTTGCATAATAATTTCAGGTTGTTCAACAATCTGAGGTTGCTCAACAATCTGAAGTTGCTCAATATTACTCCCACTACTTTTGGGTAGTGAGATGTCAGGCAATTGCTCTTGTGCAATCTACTGCCTATTGCCATTTCACCCACTACGATAATGCAGTGGTATGTCAATACTGGATTTCAGGATACGTTCTAGAGATGAGTATTTAGTTACTCCATTGTTTAATTCCTATAAAACTAGTTTACTTCTAGGAATATGGTTCGTTAGATAGTCCTATTCTAAAAATCTGGCATTTGTCGTAAAAATTACCTTCTTTTCTTTGGGACAGTAAAACAAACCGCCTTTTGTTCATTTTGATATTCAATAAAAATTCATACTTTTGTCCTTGATTCCAATTTATCCGCTTTCCCTTTCAGCACATGTACTGGACAACCCCAAACACGAATATGCCGTAAACTTGGCTTGCGCCCAGTCCACAATTCTACTAGAGTTGAAGGTACTGAATTTGAAGGAACCAAATTTAGAATGTAGTTTGCTGTTTCTAAAGCATATCCCCAAAAGGAAGGAGGCAAATCGGAATAACTTAACATTGATCTAACCATTTCCATAAGGGTCCTATTTCTTCTTTCTGCCACACCATTTTGTTGTGGTGTTCCTGGGGCGGATAATTGAGATGTAATTCAATTATCTGATAAGTATTTTATGAATTCAGTAGAAAGGTATTCACCACCACGATCAGATCACAATATTTTGATATATTTCTCATGTCGTTTCTTCGTTTCCGTCTTAAATTCTTTGAATTTCTCAAAGCATTCAGACTTACGTCACAACAAATAAATATATCCATATTTTGAGTAATCATCTGTGAAAATTACAAAATACTCAAAAACACCTCTTGCTTGTATATTCATAGGACCACACAAATCAGAGTAAATTAATTCTAGCTTATCACTGGCCCAATTTCCTTTTGAGGGAACATGTCTCTTGGTCATTTTGCCTTCTAAATAGGATTCGCATGTTGGTAGTGACTCCACTTTCAATGAACTCAAAGGTCCATCAGAGACCAATCTCGAAATCCTATTTAGATTTATATGGCCTAGACGTAAGTGCCATAAATAAGTTTGACTCAATTCAGAAATACGTTTTCTTTTATGTGGTAGATTAATGTTATTTAGCTCTTTTGGTTGTTGTAGCACATGAGGAGAAATATCAAGAATAAAAAGATCATGTACTCTTGCAGCAGTGTAGATAAAACGTTTATTAAACTTAATAATTGCAGCGTTATTAGCAAAATAAACATTATAACCAGCATCCATTATTTTCGAAACCGAAATCAAATTCCTTCTAATAGAAGGTACATAGAGAACATCTTTTAAAACTAAAACTCTATCACTACTAAACGAAACTCTAATATCTCCTAAAGCTAAAGTTGGTGTTGGCTCGCTATTGGCTTGAAAAATGCAAACTTCATTCTCACTTAGCCACCGCGTTCCCTAAAACCCCTGCAAAGTAGTGCAGATGTGATTAGTGGCTCCCGAATCTACACTCCAAAACATGGTAGAATCAACCGCTACACAAGTTTCAACGACATTTAAATTTGAATTACCTTGCTTTTTAAAATTTGCCAAATAGGCAGGTCATTGCTTCTTGTGATGCCCGGGTTGCTTGCAATGATAGCACTTGCCTTTGGGCTTTTTCACACCATCCGCACCACCAGGTGCCAGAACCATTTGAGCCTTCTTCTTTTTCTTATTGCCTTTCGACTTAGAAACCGAAGCTTTCTCAACATTGAGTGCCACAACTGGAGCTTGTTGTTTGATAACAGATTCTGCCGCTTGCAGCTCATTCAACAATTTCGCTAGTGAAAAATCCATTTTGTTCGTATTATAGTTCAAGCGAAACTATTGAAAACTGTCAGGCAGAGTCTGCAGGACCATCACAACTTGAGAGTCCTTATCAATCACAGCTCCAAGGACCTCTAGTTCATTCAGAAGACTCATCATCTTCAGAACATGGTCCCTGACCGATGATCCTTCAGCCATTTTAGTGTTCAAAAGGGCTTTCATGGCTGTTTGCTTAGCTGCACGATTTTGCTTACCGAACATCTCTTTGAGACTTTCGAGCATATCATAAGCAGACCCCATAGACTAATGTTGATATTGCAAAACATTCGCCATAAAGGCAAGAATGTAACATCGCGCCATCTCATCAGCCTTAACCCCTTTTTCATAGGCCTTAACCTGATCATTAGCATTTTCAGGTTTTTCTGGGCAATCCTCAGTGATTAGAAATTTGTAACCTTCAGCAGTTAGGACAATATCAAGGTTCCTTTTTCAGTCAACATAATTCGGTCCTTCTAACTTATTTTGGTTCAAAATTGAGGTAAGTGGGTTAATTGAAGACATGGTTAATCTGAGAGATATTCACATTAAATTGATCATTAGTTATGTATTAAGAATGATTAAATTCAAAATAACAAATTACACATATAACCATGCTCATTGAACAGTTGTTTTCGTTAGAGAAACTTAACTATTCATGCAAAATATATGAGTGATGTAAGATATTAACCCCATAAATTTAAACAGGACCAACCCAGATGGAGAGTAAACTGTTAATTTAAGATAGGTAAATATCACTTTTATAAACTCTAGTTTCATTCAATCAACATGTAACTCAGTTGGAGAGTTAATACAAGTAATGAAATAACTAGAGGCAGAGCTATAGTAATCATCTATAATGAATTTATCCGATGTGGAAGAAGACCTATGTCAACGTATAAATTCATTATATTACTGTAAAACATGATTGGAAACAATGGGAATTGAACCCTACCATCACAGATTTCTATTAATATATTTTTTATTTAAAAATATTCCAGAAAATAGAAAAAAGGCCAAAACGACGCGCTATTTTAAGTTGGGTCGTTTCCGATGAACCTACCAAATTTAAGGTCAATCGGAGTTCGACAAAATTTCAGAATTTGTCGCGTGCTAGAATTCTGTTTTTGGCGTTTTAAGGGTTTTTAATTATTTTGACATGTTCAAATCATATAATATACTGATGTTTGTTAATACGTGATTTCAGAAATCAATATAACTTTTTTTTATTTAATAAAAACATGTTTAGACAGAATTAATCCAAAATTTTGTATATTAATAAAAAATTACAGAACTAATGTAATACAAAACAATCAAGTTTTTATTAATATAACATTGTGATTATGGACAGAACGCAAATAAAACCAATTAATGGTATTAATTCACTGTTTATTCATATGTATATTAACCCATAATTACAGAATTAATAGCATTCAAAACACAGTCACATTTTTTATCAAAAAAAATTGCTATTCAACAAAAAATGTAATTTAAATAGGCTATTAATTAAAATAACACCATTGTTTATACATGTGTATATTAATTCATAATTTCAGAATTACGGAATTAAGATACTAATAAATACAATCACGTTTTTAACATAGAATAATCATCCCAAACATGTATCAATAAATAACACGTTTTAATATTACTCTATGCATGTTGTATTACATTTGAAAGACGGCGACTGATACCAATTGTTAGAACATGCACATCGGAAGCAAGCATACTATCTAGGGATCAAATACATGTAAACTAGACAACGCAATAAAAACGAGATTAGAAGCACTAACCTCTTGAAGTAGTTGCACAAACCTTCCAAGCAGCAAGAAACCAGGGCTGCAGTCTTCTGCTATTTGTCTAATAAAACCTTGAACGATTTTGCTATTGGGTGGGCAAGAACAATACAACTGAAAGGTAATTAATTAGGTGAAACTAGTCTTCCTTTAATAAACCCGAAATTAAGCCATAATAGGGCTCAAAAATGTGTAGGATTCTACAATTAGAATCCTACTCTAACTCAAAAGGATAACTTTTCTCCCAAGCTACTTTTTACCCAAGTCTGTCCAGGTTTTTACTAGGTATAGCAGGGACCACAGAAATAATAAGAGGCTACTAATTATAGTATTAATTCGAAATTAGCATGAATTAATTCTTACTATAATTAATTGCAAGTTATTCCACTAAAAACTGCAATTGAACTCCTCATTATAAATTTCGAAAATTCATCAACTCTTATTTTAACTCCCCATGTTAAGATTTCAAATATCAGTTAATTAAATTAAATCACTGAAAATTTAATTGAATTAACTAATTAAATCCTTTATAATTCTGCTTAAACTATTTCATGTGACGGATACAAAATCCACCGGTCGGGTTTTCACATGAAAACTTATAAGCTTAAATAAAGGGGTATCATCAAACCCAAAACCAAGTCATGGATTCTATCAACTAATTATTATTCACAAATGTTATTCTTTATTGTCACATCTATTAGGCATATACTAACTCTAAATAGAGTCGTACCTTTTGATAAATCAAAACAATAAATAAATTGCATTGATCATAATAATTATATCAAGATTAGGAGTATAAGCTCATTTAATGAATTAGAGAAAATATTTTATATATTCAGTACAAAAACATTTTTTCTCTACTTGGTCCGTTCAATATACATTGAGTATACTAGCACAAGAAGTTGGAGTAAAATTACTCCCATAATCAAGACAAATTATACAATAATCTTGTGCTACAATCATCAAGATATTTTGTCCAACAATATATTTGATTGTGAACATTCCGAGCTGCCGCCAGGCATAAAAGTCATATTGTCAACTAGGGAAATTGGCTAGTTTATTAATTATAAGAACCAACAATTTAATCTTCTGTGCATGAGCTAAGACTCAATACACTAAATTATATACTACATAACTAAAAGGACACACATGAACAAATGATCTATTTAAAATGGTACTTTATTGAATTGAATAAATTAAATAAACAATTGTTCCATAAAGAATAAAGGAAAAATGCACAAGTACTCCCCTGACCTATACATGGATTCCCAACTACGCACTTTTTCTTCACGGGAATCCTATTACCCCCTAAACTTATTTTAAATAAATTTATTTGCACCATTAATGTTGACGTGACAGAGTGTGTGTATTTCACTCTCCCAAAGGAGAGTGAGAAGAAGGAAAAAATAATTTTCAAATTATTTTTTATTCTTTTTTACCATTTTTCTTACTTTTTTTCCTCTTCCTTTTCTTTTTCTTTGTCTTTTTCCTTTTACTTTTTTATTGTTTCTTCTCTAATTCCGGCGGATATTCATTCACCGATGACTTTGTCTAACTGTCTTTTCTTCATTTTTTCTTTTCATACACAAATTAAGCTCACAAAAAAATATATTCATAATCAAAGCAAAATACGCTCAGATTTGGGGGAAAAATTCATCATCGAAAAACCTTCTCACGCCGAAAAAAAATAATGTATTGAAATTTTAACTGGAAAAGGTTTTCTCAGCTTATATTCATTTTTATTTCTTTTGCTCTTTCTCCCACACATAAATTATACTTTCAAGAAATTTAAATATATATATATATATATATATATATATATATAT